>PVKU01006141.1:0-109483 GCA_004027475.1 Anoura caudifer
GGTCTCCGCACCGCCGGAGTACTCTCCTTACCGTCCGGTTTTTCAACGTCCACTGCAATTTTCGATAATCTGTTTTCAAAAATGCTGTGTTTCTGGTGTCTCTTTGCTGTGCTGCTTTGAAAAATGTCCCGGTTTAAGACCTATGTGTGGGAGGCAGAGATGTACGTCCTCTTACCATGCCGCCATCTTGATCCCCCCTCGCTTGTCTCTTTTATGACACATATTTAGACATAACTTGGTAAAAACTAATGTTAGCTAATTCATACACACCTTTAATTCCTTGGGTTATTTATCTTTGTACACCCTGAACCTGGCATTAAATGTTCAGCGATTATTTCCCAACTGCACTTAATACAAGGGAAGAATGAATTGCTCATTGCAATCAGCTTAATCATCCATCTGACTGACACAAGATCACTTTGAATGTGGCGGATCTGCAGGAGTGTGGCAGTGCGGTTCCGTAGTCTGGCTATTTGTTCTGTGTTGATGAGAGAATAGTCGAGACTCAGAAACTTTGTCCTTCTTTATGTCATTTTTTGTTTTGCTCTTTTTTTTATGCACAGGCTTGGCTAGACCAGAGCTTTTCTAAATCAAAGATGAGGAGCATTCTTAAAAGTTCTAAATATTTTGATTCTGCATCTCACATTAACTGTAATTCATATAAACTTTTATTTTTATCAAATGAAAAATTAGGCACATAATATTTGCACAGCCTGAAAAGGACCCCATAGTCTTTGCACATAAGGAGGTGGCATAGTGGACATTCTAGGAACAGGATAAGCTCTATGTAAACAAAAGTGTTTCTATACTGTACCAGGGGTGGGATATTTGGGACATTTTTTTTGTTTTAAAAAACATCAATACATATAAGCTAGTCTGAGCAACCTAACAGTTAGTGTCTTCATGCATGTGTGTGTGTGTGTCTGTTGCTTTTTAGCTCAGAGTAAAATGATATCAAGAGTATGAAAACATTAAAATTCTGCACCTATTTTTCTATTACCATATAGATAAGGCTAATATCAAGGGATTCATGGTAGAGGAAATATGGCTTAATATTAGAAATTAATGAGCTAAATTTCTCCAATATTTAAATCACTTCTTAGTATTAAGTTAAGAGCCTACCAAGGCAAATTAATTATTTCAGACGGTTGAGTTTCCATTGGAATACTTTCTCTCTCAGTAGCAAATTAGGTGGAGTGCAGGCTTGCACTGGGGTAGAGGGGGTCACTTTTCCCTCAGCTCCATGTTTCCCTCTGCAAGGAGCACAGGGAGAATAACATAGCTGGCCTTTTGAGTCACTGACTTCCCTCTCAGAAGAAATGCTTTATCTGGTTGGAGACTTTGGGAGAAGTTGAGACTCTTCTGTTCAGACTTTCTCTCTTTTTCTTTAGAAGCCAACTGGTGTCAGGATACGCACACTCTTTTCTGAGCCTCCGGGCTGCAGATGCTCAAGGTGAAGGCCTTGCTCCTGCTGACGGACTGGGTGCTGGAATGAATGAGTCTCTGTGCAATTCAAAGCCGAACCCCTCTGGCCTTGTTTGCCTAAGTCACAGGAACTAGTATCAGTTTAGTGACAGATAAAGGTGGATTTATAATGCCCATCTCTCTGACCCTCCTGACTCTCTATATTGGTTCTGAAAGTAGGCAGACAAGAGAATGGGTAGTTGTTTCCAGATGGCGTGAAGCCCCTGCAGAGCTGTCTTTCCTTTCCCTGTGGCAGCAGTAAGCTGGCCTCAGTGCTCAAGGAATTGGACATGTTCACTGGCCTAAATGGCAACTGCACTGCAGCTTCCCACAGACGACTGAGTGGATTGCTCGCAACAAGAACTTGTGAATAGTAAATAATTGTACGTGCGCAGAAGCCCATTCATTAATTCTAAAATGAGTTCTTTTTCTGTGCAGTCAGCAGTGATAAAAGTTAATGCTAATGCTCATCTCAAGACAAACAAAAATGTGTTCCTTTCGTGATTAGACAGATTCAGCGCAGTTAAAATGACATGATAGATTGTATTGGAAAGCACAATATTTAATCCTGTTAGTTAACTCTTCAAACTTTATTCTGTAGAGCTATTTGAATTCTTTTTCTTTGTTTGTTTTAGATTAAACATTCAGCATTGCCCTCCAGCTAACAGCTCTGGAGATGAAAGGTATCATTTATAAACTGGTCCCATTTGCCTTTAAAGGTTCAAATTCCCTCATCCATTCCTTCCCCCAACTCCACTCAACATCAATTTGCAAGGAAAAGATTACTCAGCTTAAAACAGGGTCTTATATACATTAGAACTATTTTCTGGAATGACACATTTATTTATACTTTATGGATTTGAGTTTCCCTGTGGGGTTTTCAGAAGAAGTGTTTCTACTCTGGACATTTGTATTTTTGGAAAACAACATTATTTATCAGTCCAAGGTTTTTGATAAACTCGCAGCTTGAGTTCTTGGAAAAGTCTTTAAAATATATTCCAGTACTATACATGCAGTTGTATCAAAAAGTAGGGAAAGCTATAATTTTTACTAGGTGCTTCAGTAGAGAAAGTTCTGGATATTTGACAAACATCACCTTGGGTTTTACTGCCTTGCTGTTTGGTTAGGAAAACAGGGCACAGAAATTGCTTTTATACTCCTTTTCCACCTATTCCCAGACATATACAAATACAATCATGATTAAAATCTCTTGAAAAGATATTTAAATAGTCTCCTGGCAGGATAAACTAGTGCTGAACTTTTGAGTCTTTGACCCTGAGTGAGTAATTTGTCCTTGATTGTTTCATAATAAAAAGCATAATTTTGTATATGTATATTAATTACTGACCCATCCCACATTAAGTCACTTTACATTTAAAAAAAAATTTAGTGTAACTTTTATCTTTTGAGAGTTGTCTTCTCACTCATTTTCTTGTAAAATTCACTCTTCAGCTACATGCTGCAGGTGAAAACCACTTTCCTGTACTGAATCAAATGCAGCAATGGTTGGATTAACTACTGTTTCTCCCCTCTCAACCATAAAACATTCCTTTTTTATTTTTTTAAAAGAGGAATGGATGAACATTTGACCTTTGTCTCAGACTTAGCCGCGCAGGAAGGAACATGCTCTCGCATCTAGCCATGTCATTCCTGTGATTTTGTAGATCTTGTTTCCTGATGTATGAGACTTTTTGATCAATGGGTTAAAAACTGTTCCTGCACTCTCATTTTTCAGAATAAATCACTCATGTGCTGCACCCATGGTTTTGGAGATGGGGGCAGAACCTAGCCTCTGAATTGGACGCATGAAAATGAACAGCAGGCTTTGGTTGAGCTAAGCCCTCTCTCAAATATGAGGCTTTGAGTTTTGAAGAAAACCTCCCTCCCCTCTGGAAAATGTTCATGTGGCTGTAACGGCAGTGACCCTGTCCTTTCTTTCAGACATGGGTCCAGTGAGTATGAAATTATTTTGGTCTGTTGATTGGAAATGCCTCAAATGATTACGCTACAGTTATCAAATGGAGGTCAGAAACAAGGTGGCAGAGTCTGTCACCTTTCAAAAAACAAAACAAAACAAAACAAAACAAAACAACAACAACAACAACAACAACAAAAACCACCAAGATTTGAGGAGAGCATAGTTTCTGAGTGGGCTAATTCCACAGAATTTAGAATGAGGGACATCTTACAGTTGGAGTCTAGAGGCTGCCTATCAAAATGGAAGAGAGCAGTTGGGAGAAGTGAGTGCTGGCTGCTTCAGGCAGGGCTCCTCATTACTCATGCTTTCATCACTATTAAAATGCATTACCAGGCCTTTCACTGCACAAAATGATTTTAGTCAAAATGCATTAAAAATATAATGGAATAAATAGAAAAAGTACCAGTTTTCTGCTTGGAGTTCTACTCGAATTTAGGATTTATTATTTTTAAAGTTAGTATATAACATTCTCTTAGAATGGATCTCATGAATTTCAAGTAGGCTTTATCTTAAGGAATGTCTTTTAGAGTTGAGTTTAACTACAATGGAAATAAAACATGAAAACACAGTATAAATTAGATTGGTTATTTCTCTGCATCACTCTGTGTGTTCCTATAGCAACCCCTCTAATTTTACCTGCCCTTTATTGACCAGATATATTTTTAGCAACTGCTTACAGCAGATGAAAAATGAAAAGGAGGTAAAAAATAGGGGAAGGAATGAGAAGTAAGTTATCCTTTGTTCCTTTTCCATCACAAGTTACTGGTTATAAAATAAGAGTCATGAATTCCACCCCCAACCCCCCGCAATCCCCACACCTTGCATTGGTGCCCCTGAGGTCTAAGGTCCAGGAAGTCCACAGGAGCAATCAGGCCCATATTCTTACCCAAACTATTAGGGTGCTTAGACAACTGCAGGCCTGTGTCTATGTATATTTGCCAAGTGCAAGCTATATTTACCCAGCCTATGCTTGCAGCAACTGTGTTGTCAGGAGAAATCTAAATATTAATGAACTATGTTTCTCAGGAAAGGGTATTCAGGGAGTCCTCCGTATCTGTCAAAACCAATTCAATCAGTACATACTTTCTGGACAGATCAGATGTTTATAGAGTCATAAATTGACATTTATCTGGCAATTTTTGTATTCCTACCGAATGGTTTTCTTTACTAGGCCTAGTCATTTCAACACACTATTGGTGATTCTGTGGATAAATTAAACATCATTTTTTCAAATTAAGATAAAGATGAAATTGGATGTATGGTTAGTCATTCTTTCAAGGGTTATTTGGATATGAAATGAAACACTGGCTTACATTAAATTCTAGTATAGAATTTCATCCTTGTCTGCTAAGATATAAAATAACCCTATTGTAAAATGATTCATCATTAAATTAATTGTGGTATAATGGATGTGTGTGCATGAAGAGATGTCTATGCTATATTCTCCAAAATATTAACAGATGATGAGATGGCTTTCTTCTCTGGGTCCCTTTTGCCTCAAAAAAAAAAAAAAACCCCAAAACAAATGTATAGCAAGAAGTGCACTAAAAATACTTTGTTCTCTAAAAAATAAAATGAAGTGAAAAAGAATAAAACTTGCATAATATATGCACACTCAAACACACTCATGCATACACATACCCTCTAAGTTAAATCATTCTAAAGAACATGAGAAAACTAGCTTTATTGATGGATACTATGTGCCTGCTAAATGCCAATAAATTCATATGTTATAAAATTAACCACATTATGTTTAGCTTGTTATGCAGCAAGGGTTGTTATTACCTCCCAACATCAGGCTTTCTAAGCAATTTTAGTATATATTTATAATTTATAGGATAGTTATAATTCTAAAATGTGTCACAGAAATTTTAAAAGATTTTCAATATTAATTGAAAAAGTTGAGTTGGTAAGTTAAAGACCCAAAGATACAAAGGCAGCAGAGAGGAAAGTTTTTGAGACTACATAGAAGAGAACATCCATTGGGCTAGGGAAAGACAGCCAATAAAAACATCTACTGCCATAAGAGACTACAGTCAAGTTCATGGAAATCTTACATCATGAACTCATGTTTACTCAATCCCTGTAGTTGTTAAGAGAATTTTAGTAACATAAATCAGAATTGGTCTAAGAGGTAGATGGCTTGTTAGCAAGAATCTAAGAGGTCCTCAATAACAGTTTCTATCCCTTCCCTTTCTATGCTTTTACACAGTTCTCTCTTGTTAACATCTACAGTCCTGCCAGGTAATTAGTGTCTATTATGTATCTGATCACAGTCACATCCATTTTGGCTTTGATTCTTCTCAAAATATATTTAATCTAGAAAAATACCTTTAATTTAGGTTGGTATTTATGGCATATATCTGAAAACTGGTTTAAATAAAGGAATTAGAGAAAGTTAAATGTTTTGTCCAATTTTTCATAAGTTTTACACACCTTAGTATCATACTCATCACATTGTATTTTAATTTTATACCTCTTCCCTATTAATACATCCCCTAAATCCAGCAATGTATTTGGACTTGGAAATTGCTAGGTGCTCAGACACGCTTTGTGTTTTACTTTTTTGTTCATTTGTAAGGATTAATGAAAGGGTTAATTCCTCAGTGAGGGTGTGTTTGATTCCCCAAAACAGAATAGAATGAATGTCATAGATATAAGTTATCGTATCGGTCTGTTCAAAATCTTGTTCATTTGGAGAGTTCCCTTTCTTTACCTGAAGGGGTTGACAATGACATATCTTCATGTTTAGTTCTAAAGTGTTTGGCAATTTTGCTAAAATGTCCAGCATACACTATCCTCCTGGAACTATTGAATTAGTCACAAGTGGTAAGATGACTCACACATGCCAATTGAATTCTTTTTGAGGGATTGATATGGATATTGGATCTTAAAGTTCTTTCTCTAGAGATAAAGACTACTAAAGACCATTAAGGGTTTTCATTACTACCACTTTGCAGGGAGCACAGTAGAGAATAAGGTCTATGAGAGAAAGGGAGAGCCATTGGGGAACAGAAAATTGTATAGATTTCCTAATGGCATTATTAAATTCCTGGATCAAACCATACCTGAAGATAAAGATAAATCAATAGATATCCCAGGCTGTGAGTCAATGTTACTTTTTTTGTTTGTTTGTTTTCTTTGGTTTGGTTTTATTTAAGTTGGAGGGGAGTCTGTCACTTACAACCTAAAAAATCTTGACTATTATATGGGTTTTTGCTCAAATGCAAGCAAAGGAAGCAAAATATAGTTGAGAGACATGGAATAGCTGGAGCCAAGACTACCATCTCCACTCTTTGTAGAGCAGGTGGCGTCTTGCTTCTGCTTCTTACTGAAAGTGTGCTTCAGTTTTCTTCATCGTTCTCTCTGCAAACCTACTTTGTATGTATACTTGTGACTTCTCTGCTTCTGCATAACAGGGGCTTATACCCTGCTTGTAACATAGAAGTAACCTGGATTACCACCATTTCTCAAAATGCTGTCTACCTTATTGTCTCAGCTCTGCACCTGACTTTCAGTTCAATTAGCCACTGTTTTTCTAAAAGTAAGTTTTCAGGTATTCACTATGATCTTTTTAAATCACTCTTCCAGTGTTCCAGTTGAAATTCCCCAGAAAATAGAATCTGCTTAGATTCCACCACGTCATGCCTTCTCCCTCCAGTCCTTGCTTGTGTGGTATGCTGGATTCACCCTAGAGTTAGAGCTGTGTGGGCAACCTAAAGAAAGCACCATGATGGGAAAGAAAAGATTAGCATCTAAGATATGGATAATGACAATAGGACTGAGAATAATGGCCTTATTCAAGAACTAAAGGGATCTTATACATCTATTAAAATTCTGAACTGGACACCTTCTCTTTCTTCCACTCACAGCAACAATTTTTTCTGCTCATCTATGGCCTCAAATGAGCTGATAACTTCTTATTTGCTGTTTCTAGGCATGGATAACACCCACACCACTGGGCCTGAAATCTGGGCTCCCAAGCAGCAGCAGCCCCTGGCATGGCTGATGACATGAACAGAAAGCTGGAGAGTTAGTGTTCTTTGGGATCAAATTTGACAAATGGAAGACAGGAGAGGGTAATTCAAAAAACACACACTTTCCGCTTCTCTCTGTAGGACCGTTCCAAGGTACAGTGTTTCATAGAGTCTGTGAGTATTTTTGTGCCTGGGATCACCTGCCAAAAATGAGCTTATGTCTCTTTACAGCTTGTCACAAAGAAGTGGCCAGTGAGGTAACACATCATCTCTTGATTGCTTCTCATCCACCTGGATGCAGTTTCTTTTCTTCACTTTTGCTGATTGAGATTCCTTCTCCCTAAGTGAAACTTCAATTCTTCAGTCTTATCGCATGCTCTATTCTCTGAAGAACATAGAACATAGAACATTAATTAAAGAGTTTGTGCCACCAGACTTTGCCATGGAATCTTTATAACAACCTTACAAAATGGTTATTAATCTTATCTACATTTCAAATAAGGCACAGCAGTCAAGGTTCCCGTAGGAAATAGTGGCACCTGTCACGTTGGGATACTTCTGAGGGTCTATTTACAAAGGAATTATTTACAGATGTGGGGGTGTGGTAGGGAACCCACATTTAGGGCAGGAATTGGGATCTGGTGACAGCAGAGGAATTTCTGCTGTCCCTAGACCTGAAGGTGTGAGGACATTTATGCAGTCGCCTGGGGCCGTGCAGTCACCCCTGATGAATGGACACAGGGAAATAAATCCTAACATCAATCTTCTCTTGCCTTCTTCTTCTCTACCCCAGTTTTCTTCTGCCACACCCAACCAGCATCCGGAGGCAAAGGCTCTGTTAATGTGACCCATGGGAGTCAGCCTCCTGGATGGGCAGCGAGGGGGAAAGGGAATCTGTAGCATAAAACAGTGTTTATCTGATGGAATGAAGCAATGGAAATTCAGGAAGAATGTTGGATTTGCCTAAGATTGCACAGCTAATATAATTTTGTTGTTGTTTAAAATATTGCCTTGTACAAGTACTGTTGGAAAAGGTCTCATTTGTATCTGGGAAACAATCCATATTATTTGGCTCGATGCGCTCTTTCAACAGAAAAGCATGCATGTCAGCAGCCAGTTCTCTGGTTAGCCTGGCAAGCCTTCACCTGCAAACGGACCACAGGTCCTAGAGTAGAGCGCCATTGGCCCTGTGCTCTTGGGTCTCGAGGGCAGAAATCCCTAATAACTGAATTCTTCTTCTTCCACTCACAACATTTTGTTTCTCCTTCTAAAATTTATAGTCAGCAAGTCCTAGAGGTTATTAGAATAAAATGAAAACATTTAAAAGAAAATTTAATTATTAAATTTGTGATTATTGTCCAGATAAAGTATTCCTTAAAATTAATACCATAAAACATGGTGGTTTTATAAATAAATGTAGTTTTACATGATATGTTTCTAATGTTTGTGTTTGCTGGAATTTTACTTTACCTCTTTCCTCTTGGAAAGAGTGCAGTAAGTGCTACTCAGCCAACGCTCACCTTTGCCATGGGCAATGTCGTGTACACCCTCTCTTATTTCTGCACAGATTTTGTCCACAGTTAAATATTCCACCTAAAATAATTCTTCCCACACCTTCAGTCCTTTCCCCCTTTCAGTAATCTTATTTCCCCCTTTTAGTTAAATCTCCAGTTTTTCAAAAATAATTCCTTAAAGGGTTTTGATGCCTGGAGCAGACATTAGCACAACATTGCCCTGCGGCCCTTTGGAATCCAGCTATGAAATATTTACATTATGCAGGCCATTGCAATTAAATGGCAAGTCAGTAGTTCCCCCTAAGGAGCTAGACTAAGGTAATTTTATGTTATAGGAGTTTTACACTTTTATGCAATTATGTTGAGCTATAGTTGCATTATTAACAAACTACTTCAATTCATGGAAACAGACAATTACAAATCTAGATCGTCTCTAACGCTTTCTTTCACTTTCCAGATTAAGAAATCAACACCCAATCAAGTAAGGTGGCTGATTAAAGGTCAGAGAGGTGATTGCTGTGTGACCTTTTCCTCTTTCAGAGTTTCTGAAAATCACAGAAAGTATGCAATAAATCACGACAGTTCAATATCTTAACATCTCAGAAGCATAAGTCGGACGGTACTCATTGACTAAAGCCTGGGTGTTGCCACAGAGCTGCCTGGAGTTTCTAAAGCCCACATCTTCAGGAATTGCTCTCCCAAAGTAGATTGTGTCTCCTTACACATTCTTCACCAAAGGCCCACCAAAATATGTGGTTTGGGAGACTAAACTTAAGTGTCTCTCTTCTTGTACATATACAATAAAGAATAAGTTACTACCCATATAGCAAGAAGTTTATTGTCTGCTCATTTGATGTTTCTCCTAAGTCTAAGGTAAGTGACCCTGCTTGCATCTTCTTCAGCAGCAGCAGCAGAGAGGTCCACGTGAGCAAGGTCCTTATTGGAGGACACACACAGAGATCCTCAGGGGTGTTCTTCTGCAGTGCCATCTGGATTCTGCACACTCCCATCTCTCTTATAACATAGCAGCAAGAGGTTGGGTGATCTCAAGCATCTGACTTATTTTGAGACTTTCATCATTTCTCTTTCATCTTAGCATGTGATGATGATAGGTCTTTGTTTGGAAATATTCAGGATTCAAAATATAATGCAAATATAAAAGGGCAAAAAAAAACTTACCTTAACCTGACCAGTATTATCAACTTTGATTTCCTCGATCTTTAAGATTCCATCTATTCTTTCCTTCTTGCTTTGTTTGCCCTCCATCTTACCCCTATTCCACCCTTTCAAGTTTCAGGACTCCAGTTTATATTAAGCTTATCTCTAGACTGTATGTTTTTCTTTATACTCTCTTTTCTGGCTCTGTGGAGAGCCTCTGTGTGGAAGGTATGGTTTTTTGAGCCCTCCTTCATTCTGCTAAATGTCTCTCTCTCTCTCTTTCTTTCTAGTACAGCTTGAACAGATTTGATAAAATATCATTAATTCATTTCCTGGGCATTCATATTAAGTGCATACACAGTTGCAATCATCAAGGCATTTATAGTCTATCAAGGGGAGATTTATAAAAATCTCTTCTACCATATTATAAAAACTCAATTTATGTCAGTGATTTTATATATTTTATTAGTGATCTGTGTGAAGCAGATATGCAACAGAATTGCTGAATTGAGTTATATAGTAGTACATAATTGGCTCTTTAGGTTAACACAGTGTCTCAGTATCTTGGTGCAACAAAAAGATAAATTGTATGTGAATGTGTGTGATTCCCTTGGGGGAAATTTTTACCCCTAATTATTTGGGGTAAAATGTGTATTTCTTTATAGCTGTCATTTCTTTATATATTACATCTTGGTTCTTATGCTCTTCTAATTAATGACCCAACATTCTTAGAGCAAAAAGAAAAGTGTCATTTGAAAAGAAAGAGCTCTGAGATCAATTTCTGGCTTTTTATGGCAATATTTAAATCCATGTACAGTTTTGAGCTGGAGAAATCTATTTTTGTCTCTTACTCTTTAGAAAGAGATGGGGCAATTTACTTACATTTTCTAAATCTCAGTTTCTTCATCTGTGATGTGGGGATAACAATAACATTTTTCAAGTATTGGTAAGTGAGGTGATACATTTAAACTGCCTAATTTATAGTAGTTCTACAATAAAACAAAATTGGTTATTTTACCCCAAGCAAAGCATATGTTGATGATTTAAAGAAGTGGGCAAACTTTCTCTGTAAAGGGCCAGAAAGTAAACATTTCAGGCTTTGGTGGTCATATGGTTTCTGTTACAACTACTCAGCTCTGCTGCTGTAGCATAAAAGCAGCCATAAACAATATGTAAATGAATAAGTATGACTGTTATAATAAAACTTTATTCAAAAAATAACATACGGCAGGCAGGAAATAGCCTGTGGACCAGTTTTTGAAGGGCTGTGACTTAGATTATGGCATCTACATTTTGCTATTGCCGACTATGTACTCCATTTCCACTTACTCTTCCTAAGTAAATTCAGTAAACTGGTTTATAGCATCTGTGTAAATGTATTCAATGTATCAAATAAAAAGGTATTTATAAGAATGAATCAGATACCTATTAATAACCACCCAAATGATGTAATACATTATACTATAAATACAGGCAGCAGTGTCCTAAGTCTCCTTTCCTAATTCCCTCCCGTGCCCCCAACTTAGAGATAAATGCTAACATCGTTTAGTTTCACCATCCCCTTAGGTAGTCTTGTAGCTTTTGCCAAATGTGTATACAACTGACCCTTAAAGAACACAGGTTTGAACTGCATGGGTCTACTTATGTGCAGATTTTTTTCCAATAAAACCTGTAAATATATTTTTCTTTCCTATGATTTTCTTAATAATGTTTTTGTCTCTAGCTTACTTTATTGTAAAAATACAGTGTATAATATGTATGACATACAAAATATGTGTCAGTCATCTGTTTAGGTCTCCATAAGGCTTCAAGTCAGCAGAGCAGTAGTTAAGGTTTTGGGGAATCACAAGTTACACGTAAATTTCTGATTGAGCAGAGGCTCCATGCCCCTCACCTCCATGTTGTTCAAGATGTAAATGTATATTCCTAATGAATATAGAGTTCTGTTTGACTACTAGAAAATTATCTGTCTATGTGATATCGTACATATTGCATACATTCTTCTGTTTTTGCTGTATCACTAAATATTGAGTGTTAGATATATCTATGTGGATGTATAGAGTGAGTATATTAATTTAAACTGTGATATAATATTGCAATGAATGAATATACTGTTATATGTCTCTTTCTCTCTTTCTTTCTCCATCTCTCACCTCTTTCCTATCCATAGACATTTTTGTTATTTTTATTATTTCTTTTTCCTATTAAAAACAGTTTTGCTGTGTGTATTCTTATTCACATCTTTTGCATGTGTAAGGACTTATCTAGAATATGTCATGAGAGATTAAATTGCTAAATCATCATTTACTTTTTATTATTTTGCCAAATTACCCTCCAAATTCACTCTAGCAATTTGCAGTCTACCAGCATATATGAAAATTTTAACTCATTTACATGCATTTTTACTGTTAGTTTTTAAATGTAGCCCACAAACTATTAGGCACAAAATGGAATTTTAACATGGTTTGAATATCCATTTCTTTGATAACTAGTGCTATTTTTTTCATATAGCTATTTCATATAGCTATTCATGTTCGGGTTAGATTCTTATTTTGTGGAATGACCATAAATATCTTTTGTCAGTTTTTCTTTTCAGATTTTTGTCCTTTATTTGAAAATTTAAAAAATCCTTTATATATTATAGATCATAACCCTTTGGCATTTATTCAATTTGAAAATAATTTCTTCCAGTGACTGACTGAGGTTTAACTTTGCTTTAATACCTTTTGACTCATAGAAGATTTAAAATGTAATATATTAGTTAATTTATTAATGTTTTTCTCTTTGCCTATGATATTTGTTATTTTTAGAAATGTTTCCAATATTAATTTCATAAACACATTTCCTTCTAAAAGTTTTAAAGTTTTTTCTCTACCCATATACTTGGATCTATATTTATTTGGAATTAAGTTTTGTTTTTTATTGTCTAGGAGAAGAATACAGTTTACTTTTTTCTGTATGGATAGCCAATTTTCCTGATATAATTAATTGACTAGTCAGTCTCCTCTGTCTATAATTTTTAATGTAAATTTATTTATAGAACATACCTATCTATATGAATTTTCTGTTCCATGGGTCAATTTCCCTATCTTTATACTAATAATATGTTTTCTAAATATTTTAGTTTCACAGTAGCCAAATGTCAGTAAGGCATATTGTTTATATCTTGCTTATTCTTGGTTGTAAATTTTATATAAATTTTATTGACAGTTTCCTTAAAAAAATTCCTAGATTTTTTATTTTTTATAACCTTTTTGGCAGGTTTTACTTAAAAATCTCTCTTGGGAATTTTGATTGGAATGACATTTAATTTTAGGTTAACTTGGGTCATATTGACAGGTTTGTGTTATTCAGTCTTTTTATCCATAAACTTGTATTTTTCCAATGTTTAACTTTAAGTAAAATCCTGTAATTTTCAATTAATGCTGTAAAATCACTTGTCTTTAGTCTAGTATCTTATACTTCTATTGCTATAGCAAATGATATATTTTATTTAATAAGATTTTACCACTCTATGTGGCCACCATATAGGAATAAAACTGATCCTGTAGGTTGTTTTTATATGCAGAAATCTTGCCAATTATATTACTTACAATGATTCCTCTGTAGAGTATGTTGGGCTTTTTATTTAGATAATTTTATCGATTACAAATAGTGGTAGCTTTGTGTCTTTCTCTCCAATCATTACATCTCACACTGTAGAATTGAAATATATCCTAGATTGCATGCCTTTTGTTGTTTGTGTGAGGGAGAAATAAATCTCAAACTTCTTTCAATCATTGTCACAGTGGAAGCTGAGTACAATTCCTAGCAGGTACACAAAGACTGTTCTGAAATACACATGCCATAGGCAGTGCTTTGATTTATTGGTGTTTAATTGGCAGACTGATTGGAGAAAGAACATGATCTCATTTTGCACAGATGGTTAAGCTAACTGGATATAAATTTAGAGAGGTGGCAGGCCATTGTTGCCAAAGGCCTAAGGTTGCCTGTAAAAGAAGCCAAGACAATCTGTGGTATGTACAATGGAATATTATAAGGCTGTAAAAAAGAATGAAAGGCACCAGTGTGGATGGACCTAGAGGGTGTTATGCTAAGTGAAATATAAAAAAGTAAGTACCATGTGATTTAACCTATTTATGGAAGCTAGTGAACACAATAAACAAATACATACGATAGAAACAGACTCACAGATACAGAAAACAGGCTGATGGTTGTCAGAGGGGAAGGGTATTGAAGGAATGGTGAAAAACATGAAGGGATTAAGGAGTATGAATTGTTTTTTACAGAATAGTCACAAAGATGTAAATTACAGCACAGGAATACTGTCAGTAATATTGTAATAACTATGTGTGGGGCCAGGTATGAATTTCAAATATCAGGGACCACTCTGTAAAATACATGATTGTCTAACCATTATGCTGTACATCTGAAACTAATAAAAATAACCCTAAATGTAAAATGTAACTGAAAATTTTTTTAAAGTAAAAAGAGAAACCAACACAGAGGAGTGTAGAGACCAGAGGAACCTGAGAAATAAATTCAGGATAGCCTCATGAGCCTGAACTTTTCAGTTATACACGCTGATGAATTACATGTCTTGGTTAAGTCAGTTCAAGTTGTATTATTGTCACTTATGCCAGAAGGATCCCCACAAAAATCCTTGTCTCTCCACTTTCTCTGAGACTTCTGGGCTGTGTCTCCTATTTAGGCTCTTCAGTCAGCATAATCTAACAACCAAAGTCAATCTCTTGCTCTGTTCTGGGAGGCCAAATTCTAAGCAGTGTTGTCCCAGGACACATTGAGTATTTAGCATGCAATATTATCACAGTCACTGTTAGTTACATATCTACCAAATGAACAAAAAATCTTATTCAAAATCATCCATCATGGAATATGCATTTTTATTTGTATATTGTCTATGAATTTGATAGTTTATGTATTTATCTTTCCTATTAAACCAGGAACTCTTTGAGGTTGTCCATACTCTCTTGGTAATCTAAGTACCTAGGTCAGTGGTGGGTACCATGAAGATAGACAGTGGTGTGGCTGAGTTGAAATCACTGGTATTGTTCAATACTTCTCTATAAAGATATATAATTTGCATATAAAACATTCTTTTTTAACTCTTAATAACATATCCAAATTCTACTTCATGAACAGGAAAAAAATAAATTTCAAAGGCCATCTTTATATTGGCAAGAATTGGGTCCTCACCAGTCAAAATTTTATGCAAACCTGTTGAGAATGCACCAATAATTTAATTCAGTTTCCAAAGGAACATTTTGTCACAGTGAAAGTTGAGTACATCATTCTTCTGTGCCTTTTTGTATGTATGCTCTTTTTCTCAGTGAGTGCAATACTTGAGATTTAAATTCTGGCTGAAAATTGAAATCATTTATTCACTAACATATTACAAACCCAAAAGCAAGAATGGAACATGATTAAACAAAAACAGGTTTCCTCTTAGGTTTTATTTGGAAGGTACTTCTTTTTCTTTTCTGAAGCTTTGAGAGGAATAACAAACTGTCTACCTTGCTGTTTCTCTCCTTTTATGTACAAGAAAATGTGGATGATGAAGGAAGAGTAAAAAAACAATGCTGAAGCATTGTATATATTGTCGCAATTGCCTTACAAAAAAGATTTTACTTATTTTTAGAGAAGGGAGAGGGGGAGAAAGAGAGGGAGATATACATCAATGTGCAGTTGCCTCTTGCACACCCCCTACCGGGAACCTGACCCACAACCTAGGTGTGTGCCCTAGACTGGAAATTGAACCTGTGACACTTTGGTTCACCGGCTGGTGCTCAATCCACTGAGCCATACCAAGCCACACCAGCCAGGACTGCAATTGCCTTTTAAAGGTGAACCTTTCTATTTTAACCAAAATAGGTGCCAATAGCAAGTCACGGATTTAATCAAAATATAACCCAGTGCATTCACCTTTTCATTCTTTCCTATGAATTTATTTTGTAACTAATTAAAAATGCTTGTGTACTGCTTTGGGTACGTAGTATTTCTGCTGTTACCAAGTCTTTCTACTGACTTCTTATCACAGCACTATCTTGTGCAACATTTAACAGATAATGGAGTGAGAAACAGAAAACAAGCAAATATTGGCAGTAATAACAACTCATGGGCCTAGATACCTCTGGACTTGCTTGTCTTTTCAGATGTCACACTAAGTAGGCTGCACTGGTGAACGTCAAAGCTTAGTTGGTTGTTGTACAATTCTTGCTCCTTTGTGACACCTGTGTCCTTGCTGTACATTTTTTGAGGGTTCATTGACTTGAATGTTGGAGGCCATACATCTTTTACAGATGCAGATGACTTAGACATAAAGAGAAATTTAAATTGAATGTAAATGTAACATATTTGTATAAAATATTGAAAGTTTGGATAAAAATATACTTGAACTACTGCAGTGTGTTGTAGTTGGATTTGTTTTTAAATTAAGCATCACTTTGACCCCCATCTTTCCTGTACAGTTGAGAAGTGACTAAAACATTAGTAAAATGAGATTTCATCTGGGTATTTTACAGGGTAATTTTAGATGGATTAAATATGTAGGTGGAGAGGAGAAACCACTGAGTTCTTATTTTTTTCTTAGAATTCTAATTTTCTACCAAGGTTCATCAAAATACATGAGCATTTTATTATTCACTGTTACTAGAAAATGATAGTAGATTTATTGAACACCTTTTTGGTTCATGTATATCCCCTGGGGAATTTTTTCCACTATCATGATATTAGTCCAATTTTGTGATAATTAATTACTTAATATCTGCTTTCTCTATTAAACTGTAATTTTAAAAGAACAGAAATTAATTTATTTTTGTGGTTATATTGTAAAATTTGGCACATACTGTCTACTTAATAAATGTTTCTTGAACAAATGAATAAATTAATGAATCTAAGAATGGATGACTGAATGAGGTTGGCCCATAATATTTTGATAATCCATAGGGATATTTACTACTGGACATGCTTTGATATAGGTAGGTAGTTCAATGTATTTATTTTATTAAGTAAGTATTTAATGATTCTCTACTATAATAATGGAGTCTTTGTACATGATTTCTAGGCAATTGCTTCTCTATAAGAGGAACCTGAGAGCCAGAGAGGTTATTCAATTTTCTTAATATCTGGCTAAACCAGAGTTTGAATTGTACCCCAGAGACTTTGCCTTTTTCAGAAATCCTAATTTTGGCAAGCTGTAGATGACAATGTTAAGGGAGGAAAATGAAATGGGAGAAGGAGCTCCAATCTAATACTCTACTCTCAACTTCTACCTGAGGACATATAAACCCTGGGACATCAGAGAGCATTTTCGCTAGGGTGCAATAATATTTTCAAAGGCAAGATTTATGCACATAGCTTTTTGTTTGTTATTACTGTTAGAGAAAAACTCTCATCCTGGGCAAACAGCTTTTTGCACATTATTTAAAGATATGATCAACTTTGATATACCTTTTTTTTTAAATTTAACAATCTAGATGCCCCTAGACTTAGTATGAAGTTACTTCCCAAGAAACTCATTGTAAGTTGAAAATGCATTTAATACACCTAGCCTACTGAACATTATAACCTCGCCTCGCCTACCATAAATGTGCTCAGAACACAGCATCCAGAAGACTAGGGCAACGCAGCGCACCGAAGCTAGAGTATCGGTTTGTGCCCTCATGATCGCATGCTGACCGGGACCTGCAGCTTGTTGCCTCTGCCCAGCGTTATGAGAAAGTACCACACCACGTATTGCTGGTCTAGGAAAAGTCAAAATTTAAAGTATAGTTTTTACTGAATGTGTGCCATTTTTGCACCATCATAAAGTAAAAAAAATCATAAGTTGAACCATTGTAAGTTGGGACCATCTGTACTATTTTTTTCCACTTGCCATTCTTAGCAATAGAAATAAATTGTTCTTTAGAATATATTCCCATTTTTTCCCAGGACTTAAAAGGAGAGGCAGAAGAAAACATCCACAATGAATTAAATTTCAGTGCAATGATTATTTTTGTAATGATTGCTTAAAATTCTAGAGATAGATATTTATAATATTTATAATGGAAAATCTGACATACTTTCACTCCATAGAATCGCAGAAAATAGTCTTATAATTCTAGTCATTCATTTTCCTCAAAACTAATTATTAGGATAAAACCCCAAAAGATGATTACTCAGAAAAGGAGAAAAGAGAATCCATTGATTTCTCCATTAATATAGATAAACAACATAAAATAATGAATTAGAAAGGCCATTTGTGTACCTCTGGGAAAGAACCTTCTCAAGTTGACAGAGACCTGAGGCCAAACCGAAAATGCTTAATAAAACATGAGCTGTGTGTTCAAAACACTGTTGCTTTGTACATCTCTTGTTCTGTAAAGGTGTGTGCTTGGGATAGATGATAATTTGTGCTAAATAAACAAAAGATACAACAAACAGGAATATTCCATTTTGTATAGAGCAGATCCCCTGAAAAGAAAATAAAAAGTGGATGTTAAAAGTGCCTCCTGCAACTTTTCGAGGTGGGAAGGGCTACTGATGCGTCAGTTAGATGTCTTATCTCTCACCACTGCTGTACCAAATAGTGTCGAGCAGTTAATGCCCACCAAACCACATCTGAGATATCTCTGTATAATAAATGGCAGTTTTAGGAGCTAACAATATTCTGAAAATCTATTACTTTATTATACTAAAACATTTACAGAACAGATGTTTCTGGTGAAATAGTTCATGTTTGTGTAATTAAACAGAAACAAACATCTATTTCAGAGGATGAATATTTTTCTTCATATATTAGTTGGTATTTTAAGACTAGTGGTAGTGTTTTTAATCTTTGAAATTTTATTTTTTAGAAATTATTAAAGTTACTTATCTATTTCTAAGACAGGACTATAAAGTAGGAGTTTGAATTTAGGGTTGAACAAATACTAAATATAAAATACATAAATTTAAACATCCTATAAATTTCTGAAGGTATTACTTTTGAATATAGGCTGACATTTTCTTAAAACACTTTTTAGTATTGCCATGTTAAGTGCAAATATATTTCAATATTAAAATGATTTAATTCTGGTGAGCATAATAAAATCACTTTTTATTGTCAATTTTTATAAAGGATACTGGACAAAATGAAATGAGTCAATTCAGTAAGGGTCCTTCACAAAACATTTTTAGTCCTCTATGATAGAGAAAATATTTTTTTTAGCTTATGTTAATTTAAAAAAATCACTGGTTATGCAAAAAAGTGGGGGGAGACTATTTAAATTTTGGAAACAGGGGCCTGGATAAAGGGTATGGAAATAGAAAATAATATTTGTAATTTTAGTAAAACAATTTCAAAAATCAGTTTCCTAGATTTTTTTAATGTATATCATTAACTGGGAGGCTCATTTATTTTTCTTTCTACAAGTATTCATCATGAAATCAAGACCAAGGGTTTTACATTTCCTTACAATTTCATACTTGATGTAGACTTCATTAAAATGCAAATATTAGCTATTTTACATTTTGGTGAAAAACCATCTTTTCATCCAGATAATTTTGCTTAGTGTATTTTGTTTGTTTTGCTTCACCAATGTACCTAATTAGACTTAACTGAAGGACTCCAACATAATTGTAACTACTATTGATAAATAGTAGTTTTTATGTTCCCTGAGACAGCAACAGATTCACTTTGCCTGTTCTGGGGATCTGCTATGAACTCCCATGAATTTAAAATACTTCCTTACTTTCCCCACTTTCCTTCTTCCCTCGGTTTCCTTTCCATTTTCTCTTTCAAAATCAAACTATAAATTTCCTACAGTTTAAATACCAGAAGTTACAGGATCAAATTTCATCCAGGTTGTCAAATATTGCTTCATTTTGAATTCAGAGATACTGCCAAATGCAATCTCTAGCTCAGTGCAAAGCATTTATAAGTGTGACTGTCTAATTCATTTTTGGGGAGGGTATAATCAGATATAGTATTTTTTAGTAAGTAGATAATTTCTTTGTCCACAGATAATTCACCAGAGCAGATATTCACCACCAGGGTATTTCTACAGACAGAATTTTATTATGACAACTAATTATTCAGGATGTTCATTATGGGACAAACATTTGCGACCAGGCCAAACAAAGTACTACAGCATGCATGTCTTAAGCAAACTACTCAGGGAATATATGGCCATACTCTGAATCCAGATTCTATTTGAGCTCAACTATGCCAATAGAACAAGATTTAAAATGATAACAATTTATATGATCTATACATGGTATATCACACAGATCATCATAAAGAACAACCTGAGAGATGTAAATAAGTCAGGATATTATGCTACTATGTGTATAGTTTCATTATGAAAAAAAATAACTTCCATAGTTTTATTTTCACCAGGGCATAAATATTAAGAAATGTATGGAATGTGTCCTGGCTGGTAGGGTCATTTGGTCGGAGCATTGTCCTGTACACCAAGGGTGGCAGGTTTGATTCCAGTCAGGACACATACCTGGGTTGTGGGTTATATCCTCCTTTGGGGCATGTGCAGGGTGGGACAGCTAGCTGATGCTCTCTCAGGCATCAATGTTTCTCTCTCTCTCCTTCCTCCCTCCCTCTCTCCTTCCCTTCCTCTGTCTGTAAAAGTCAATAGAGGTGTCTGCAGGTGAGGATTAAAAAAAAAGAAATTTGCAGTGGGCTTCAGTTGTCTCCCTCATTAGTTTTAAACACTCCATTCTATACTGAAAAGCAGCTGCAGCTGCCATGGATCTACCCCATTTTTGTTTCTTTTCATGGACTGGGAAAGAGTTTTGCTTTGAGAAAAGTAACTAGTTAAAAGCCACTAGTTAAGATACTTGTTGAATTTAAAGATATTGCTTTTACATGCGATTTTTTCTTCCAGGATGCCAGTTTCTTTTTTCTCCTCTGAGATATGTTCCAGTTTCTATGAGATGTTTGATTCCAATTTACCTTGACCCAAACCTGTCCAAGTTAACAATCTCACATCTATTCCTCTTCATTCCAGAACTGTTTATGATTTCATTTGTGTTCTTTATTCAGGCTTAAATTCCAAGATCATCTCTTTACTATTGTTATATTTTCCCAGAGCATCTATGACACAGAAATGTGGAGATGGTGGATTATCATAAAAGTTGCCTGGTGAAACTGATATAGTGAAATTTACTGTCATTTCCTTGTATTAAAACTTCCTGTATGTGTGGCATTTTGCTGGACCACCAGTGGCCACAGAGCCATAGAAGCTGTTTGGAGTGTCATGATTACCGAGGATTGATTTCTCTTCTTAATAATTATCTTTATAATTATGGTCTGTTACATATGTACTTCCCTTTCTCCTGGGTGGCAGGGTCAGAGGGCCCGGATTGTCACAGAGTGAGAGCGCTGTCTTGTGAGATTCCCATCGTTGACTGGAATAATAAGTGAAACTGATCTGTGGGACTTGTGATATCAAGTTAATATGAAATGAAAGCTAAAGATGTAATTTTAGTTTAGTTACCTCTGTATATGTGTTCCTGGGTCAAAGGCTGGCTATGACAGAGAGAGAGTACAATCGTATCTTTATCCAGATGGTTACTGTTAGTGTCTGATTATTACCTAAAACTCCTTGTCCGTATTTCAGCAGGAATAGTTGCTCCCACTAGACCAAGAGTTCCTTTCAGGCACTGAAATTCAATTGACTTCCCAGCAAAAGCCCTAATGGGAGCTGCCCAGGAGTATCTGAGGGCAGGATTTGGACACTTGTGAGTTACAGCCTGTCACTTTCAGGCTTCTCATTTGTTGCTCTTAGTTCCCCAGTGACAGGTATCGCCTCTGTCCTACTGACCACACTGTCTTGTGGATGTAAGACAAATGGTTTCAACTTCTCTGTTAGTTAAGCAAAGGCATTTTAAAAGTTCAGTTCTCTTTTTGCCCATTTTGACCATCACAGAACTATATTGACAACATTTATGAACTCGCCATCTACAATTCTTCAGGGGTGGTTAAAAAAATCTCTTGGACTTGGTAATGTTTTTCCAGCACCCCTTCTGTATCTGACACACACCATTCCTTCCTGTGCAAGTGCTTAGACATAACTTCATTGAAACATTTTTGATTAGCCACAATTAAAAACAGTTCTAATATTTGAATGTATTCTCTCAGCCATTACATTGGTCTGACCAGCTCAAATCTGTATATTTTTTTCTTTTAAGATTTGTCTCTCACTACTTTTAAGACAGTTCACAAATCTTTAGATGTCACAGAATGTGGGGAAAATTCAATTAATTGGTTGATATTTTTAAAGCTTTTCAGCACTCAAGAAAAATGGTAATGTAAAGCAGGATTACTGATTTTTATGTAAAACAGAGATTGATTTATTTGTTCTAAATCACTTACTGACTATTCTTTATGGCCAGTTATTTCACTGATATGGCAAACTACTGAGGTAGCATTTCAGGTTTCTGCTAAGTGGCTCTTCTTACCTTGCTGTTTGACCTAAAATCTCTATAAATATAGTTTCTGTACCATTGCCTCTGATGTGTGTGTACATATATCTTTTTCTCTTAGTATAACTGGTTGAAGTGAGAAAATTGGCCATTGAGGAAGCTTTGCAGTGTTTTGCTTTTGAAAATATTCAGTAATTTCTGTGAGTCTCACTTTATTTCATTAATGAGTCACAATTCAGAATTATTACATGAATAGGCAGCTACTTAGACTCTAAAACTTTTCCCCATGTGTTCTTGAATAGTGTTTAAGTGAAAAACACAGCTAAGTAAACTATTAGAAATAACAACACTGGTCATTCCATGCGTGTCTACCTGTTATTTGGGGTGAGATGTGGGAAAAGTAAGTCAGTTATTAAAGAGTTTTAAATTTTCAAGGAATAGAGTCATTCCTACCTCATTCATTAAGAAAAATAACTTCCTTCTTTCCTAACCAACCTTCCTTCCTTCCTTCCTTCCTTCCATTCTTTTATCTACTCATTCATTACAGTATATATTTATATATACCAAGTATGAAGTTAGAACTTTCAGCAATGTCCTTGGGCCTTGACTAAGTGACCCAGGCCATAATTTTGTATTTATTTTCTGACAGAATTCCATGTCAACTTCAGTTTTAGTTAAGAATAACACTGAAAGGAGGAAGAGGCATTGAAGGTACTAGCCTATGAAATTTTTTACACACTCTATGGCCTTAGAATGCAGTAAAACCTACATGCTTATTAAGTGCCTAATGAGAGTAGAGAGAGCATTTTCAAAATACCACTTGATAATCTATTTATTGTCAGGCTCATAGTGAAGGCCAGGAGAGAAGAAACAAGCCTTTTGCTTTGTTTTATTCAGATTGATAACTGAGTGGTCTTCTGATTCAAACTTTAAAAAAATGAGAAAGGGAAAATAAATTTTGTTGTTTGTTCATTTATTAATGATAGCCATTCTGACATGTGTGAGGTGACATCTCATGTGGCTTTAATTTGCATCTCTCTGATGATTAGTGACTTTGAGCATTTTTTCATATGTCTTATTCGTCACCTGTATGTCGTCTTTGGAGAAGTCTCTATTCAGGTCCTTTCCCCAATTTTTAGTTGGATTGTTTGCCAACCTGATGTTGAGTTGTATAAGTTATTTATATATTTTGGAAATTAACCATTATTGTATGTATCATTGGCAAATATGTTCTCCTATTCAATGGGTTCTCTTTTCATTTTGATGATGGTTTCTTCAGGTGTGCAGAAGTTTTTTAGTTTGATGTAATCTCATTTACATATATTTTTCTTAGTTTCCCTTGCCCTAGGGCACTCATCGGCAAAAATATTGCCACGAGAGATGTCTGAGATTTTACTGCCTATATTTTCTTTTAGGATTTTTATGGTTTTGCAACTTACACTTAATTCTTTTATCCATTTTGAGTTTATTCTTGTGTGCCATGTAAGTTTGTGGTCTAGTTTTATTTTTTTGCATGTACCAGTCCGATTTTGCCAGCACCATCTATTGAAGAGACTGTCTTTACTCCATTGCATGCTCTTGCCTCTTTTGTCAAATATTGACTATGTAGGCATGGGTTGATTTCTGAGCTCTCTGTTCCTTGATCTGTATGCCTATTATTATGCCACTACTGGGCTACAATAAATGCTTCTTTAATACAGCTTTGATGTGGTTCCTTGGTCATTCATGGTTCTTAGAATGTACTATCTTCTTTCTGAATTAAAATAAATTCTTCTTGACCTCTTAGTTTGTGTCAGTAAGCCCGCTTCTCAGTCATAGATATAACAAAGTTGTCCAGGACTGCTTTTAAGTCTTGCTTGAGTGTTTACACATTGTGAATACTAGAATTCTGTTCTCATGGGGCACAATAGCCCTATGTGTGAATGAGGTATCAAGGAACAACAAACATGCACACTGCATGTGTTTTCTCTGTTTGCCTGCATGATTTATTGTCCCTTACAAAACATAAGGTCAAAGAAAATATCATTAAGCATTTCAAGACATAGCAGATCACTTAAACAGGGGCAGGTGTCTGCCAAGAACAGGAATTTGTATGAATACACAAGCTGCATGCCTGTGAAACTGGCCACAAACCCAGGGGCAATATTTGTAAATCTATCCTCATGTTATGGTCAAGGACATGTTTTCCATGGGATGTTCCCACAGGGACGGAGTGTGGCAGAGCTGCAAATACATGCCATTCATGAGACACCTGGGTGTCAATTGACAACTGACTTTGGCTTAAGGCCTCCTGAGTGGCCATGCCAAACTTTCTGTAGACTAGTTGGCTGTCTAGGTGTCTTCACCCAAACTTTCTTCCCCTCTCCTTTACTTAGAGTCACACATCATGTTCTAATTGTTCTTCCTACCTTCCTGGACACTTTCTTTCATATAGATTAACCAAGTGGTCTGAGAAAGCAGGTAGTAAGATGGGGATGTGGGATTGCCTGGTTAAGAGGATGCCATCCTGGTTAGTGAATGGGACATGGTTAGATGTCATAGCTAAATTTATAAAAAAATTTCAGTAATGACCTGGGAAACTGTCACAGTGACAGGGAATGCTGTAGCAGGTATGATGATGTTTTGCAAAATTGAAAAAATGAAGGTACAGAAGTTTCTTTCCCATAAGACAATAAGTATCCCCATTAGGAGCTGCCTCCAGATTCTATCTTGGATCTGAAGCTGATAGTTAGGGTTTAATCCTAATATAACTAGGCTGGGGATCTGCTGAGCTTTACAAGGAAGGAAAGAGTCTTTATACCTAAAAGTTGCAAAAAAATAGTTTGCACATACCAGCAGGAGCTGGGGGAGTTCTACTGGGATTAGATTGTAGGTAAGCTTGTTCAAGAGACAAAAATATAAGTCCAGATGAACAAGAATTACTGATGTGGGGCTACTCTCTTGGGAATCAGTATTTAACATCCTAGTAAGAATTCCAGGTGATGGAGCAAACTTACTGCCAGGTTAGCTTTCAGAAACCTGGACTAAACCAGTGGCTCATTCTCAGGGATGTTGAATGGCCCCAGGAGGTAGTAGAAGAAGAAATAAAGAAGAAGAGAAAAACGGGTAAGCTAGAATGGGTCTATTATGTAAGGTTGGAAGATCCATCAGAGAATGACGTCTCACAAGAGGGCCCAAAGAACAACATGATTCACTAAGGTGACTAGTAATGTGGGGGTGTGAAGGGCACTGGAATTCAGGATTAAGACCTTGCCATTCAAAGCAAGTAAGTATATGCCCTTTGAGAAACAATTCTCGGTTTTATTTGTCCCTGGTGGACATGGAATGCTTAAACATGGGAATAAAAGCCATATGCCTGTAATTTTCTGTCATGATCTAGGTTGTCTTGCACCCACTAAGCCTTAAAGTTGGTTGGGCCCAAGATCAATTAGGCCACTGTGAGATGGAAATGGGGCATCTAGGATTAAGCCCAAGTAGGATCAGAGGTCATGAGCTAACCTGCGTGTCACCTACTAACAGTGTTCCTAACCTTGATTTTGTCACCATGCTTTTACCTGGAGCCATATGGGAGATCCTGCGTGATCAACCACAAGGGGAGAGAAAAGTCTGAAACTGGTTTATAGATGGGTCAGCTGAATTCCTGGATGCAGGCCAAAAAACATGTTGGCGGAATTTCAGCTGTGTTCAGGGGTGATCCTGAAAGACAAGGGAGAGAGAAAAAATATTCTGCATGGGTAGTGGTCAGTGCACCAGGTTATGCATTTTCTGTGAAAGGAGAAATAACTCAACATGAGGGTATTTATGATTATTACCGTGGCCAATTGCCTTGTTTTCAGGTGGTCTAGAAGATACAGAACTGGAAGATCGATCATAAGCGGGTCTAGGACATGGGTGGAGATGTAGAAGTGGGCACAAAATGTGGCCACAAGAAGGCATCCACTATGGTACATGCATTGACCAAATCAACCTGTTGAGGTTAGCCAGCTTTTGCCATGGGCATGATGGACACATGAATAATGTAGCTACAGTGGCTAGACAAAGATCATGTTAAGGCCTCACAGCAATTTTTCTCACTTACAAAGGCTGGTCTAATTATTGCTTCCTGGGAGTGTCAATAACAGAAAAACACTGACCTCCAGTATGCCAATATTCCTTGAGGAGACCAACTACTGGCCATCTTCTAGAACTGACCACATTTGGGAGCCTTCTACTGTAGAAGGGCCAGTAATTTATTCTTATGGAGAAATATACCTATTTCAGGAATGGATTTGCCTTTCCTGCCTGCATAAGCTTAGCCAGCATCACTACCTGAGAGATTATAATGCTGAATTCACACAGACATGGAATACACACTATAGCATGCAACTAGAGGACCTACATAACAGTGAAGGAGGTTGGGAGCGGAATTCACTGGAAGTATCACCCAGAAGTAACCAGCCTCATAGAATGAAGAACTGAAGTGCCAGCTCAAAGGAAAGGCTTTGCAATGATATGGTGACATCTTTGAGGATGCAATGTATTTATTATATCTATCCCCAAAAGGAAGGATACATGGATTCAGTACTTAGGGTGAGAGGGAACCCTAAATGGAATATAAATCCTGCATTCACATCTCAACCACCTGGCTGAGCTGCTTTCTTCCATTTAAGACAAAGGTTGCAGAAGGCCAGCGAAGGAAAGGCATGCAGGGCATAAAATGAATTCCTAGTTGAAAAGGGCCAACATTATCACAGGTAAACAAATCTGTCTTTCCTTTCATGTAACCATTTGGCTATAGATGATGCAGACTTTGCAAAGAAGCAGCTGCTCAGATAATAACCTTTGGCTACGACGCAACCAATTAATTACTGTGCCATTCCATAAAAGGTTTCACAGAACTACATTGTCTTTTGTATATTAGCTGTCTCAAAATCATGGTAGTATTCCAATGAGCCAACCTCAAATACAGATTTACAAATCACCACTTTCCCCCCAAAGCCCAATTATTTATAAAGTATTTGATCAATCTCCAGATTAAAGAGGCTGTGGAATTGCTAAACATATTTATGTTTGCATGACTCTTTAGAAAGAGAATCTTGGTGGTTTACAGTAACCGAAGGATGGAGACTGGTGAAAAGGTATTCTGTGTACATATATTCATATTGTGTGTACACATGTGCACACATGTACATGATCTTCATGAAGACCCTTGGTAACTGACATGATGACAGCTGTGAGGTATTAACATGAAAAGATGAAACATTCAGAATCTACATGACTGGCCTGAGTTCTGGGCTGGAAAATTTTTTACTCTACAATTCATATCCAGAACCCAAATTCAGACTTTGTTCTGTCATTGTGATTTTACTCCTTTATATGATGTTTTAATAAGATTATGCAGTCTAAGTCAGCCTATAGCAAACACTATAAAGAAGACCTTTCCAAACTCCAGTGTAAACAAAAATCATAGTACTAAGCAAAGGTTTTTTAAATTAATTAATTAATTAACTTTTTTACTGTTCATGTACAGTTGTCTCCATTTTCCAGCCACCACTTCCCCCCACCTACTGCCACCTTCCACCCTCAGTCCTTTCTCCCTTTGGCTTTGTCCATGGGTCCTTTATACATGTTCCTTGACAACCCTTCACCTTCTTTTCCCCCATTATCCCCTCCAACTTCCCCTCTGATTACTGTCAGTTTGTTCTTAATTTCAATGTCTCTGGTTATATTTTGCTCACTTGTTTGTTTTGCTGATTAGGCTCCAATTAAAGGTGAGATCACATGGTATTTGTTTTTCACTGCCTGGCTTACTTCACTTAGCATAAGGCTCTCTAGGTCCATCCATGCTATGGTGAAGTGTAGGAGCTCTTTCTTTCTTTCTGGTTTGTAGTATTCCATTGTGTAAATAGTTTTTTGATCCACTCATTTACTGATGGGAACTTGGATTGTTTCCGGCACTTGGCTATTGTAAATTGTGCTGCTATGAACATTGGGGTGCATAGGTTCTTTTGAATTAGTCTTTCAGGATTCTTAGGGTATAATCCCAGCAGTGGAATTGCTGGGTCAAAAGGCAGTTCCTTTTTTAGTTTTCTGAGGAAATTCCATACTGTTTTCCACAGTGGCTGCACCAGTCTGCATTCCCACCAGCAATGTACTATGGTTCTCTTTTCTCCACAACCTCTCCTGCATTTGTTGTTTGTTGATTTGTTTATGAAGGCCATTCTTACTGGTGTGAAGTGGTATCTCATTGTGGTTTTAATTTGCATCTCTCTGATGGCTAGTGTTGCTGAGCATCCTTTCATATGTCTTTGGGCCCTCTGTATGTCCTCACTGGAGAAGTGTCTGTTCAGGTACTTTGCCCATTTTTTAATGGGATTATTTGTCTTCCTGGTTTGGAGTCATGTGAGTTCTTTGTATATTTTGGAGATTAAACCCTTGTCTGAGTTATCATTGGCAAATATATTTTCCCATAGCATTTGGTTCCCTTTTCATTTTGCTGATTTCTTTTTAGTTGTGCAGAAGCTTTTTATTTTGGTCAATTATTATTTGACAAAAGGGGAAGAAGCATTAAATGGAGTAAAAACAGCCTTTTCAGCAAATGGTGTTGGGAGATCTGGACAGCTACATGCAAAAAAATGAAACTTAACCACCAACTTACACCATACACAAAAATAAATTCAAGGTGGATAAAAGACTTAAATGTAAGTCACAACACCATAAAAGTCCTAGAGGAGAACATAGGCAGGGAAATCTGAGATATTCCACGCAGCAATATTTTCACCAATGTGTCCCTAGAGAAAGGGACATAAAGGAAAGAATAAACAAGTGGGACTTCATCAAAATAAAGAGCTAAGCAAAGATTTTTTATTCAGTGAGTTTGGGGTAGGATCTGGAATTCTGGTTCTGTGACCAAACTCCCAGGCTATTCTGTGACTAGTAAGACTATAGGTCTATTACATATCCTACAATTATCCATTGGCCTCTTTTATTGAGAGAAACATTTGCTTTGTGCTGGTGTCTCCTCTAGTTTGAATCAGGGCTAAGTCCTGATTGGTGGAATTTGATAGTGATGGATGCATTCTCATTACCAGTGATTGGTTAGAGCCAATCATATGATAGCTTTTTGTCCAGTTCATGTGAGGTCAGATCTGCTAGAGGGCCTCTGGGAAAATATTTCTTGCATGTAAGTAGGAGATACTACAAGAGATCTGTGCTCGATTGTCCAAATTTCACTTGTTTACCAAGAGTGTTGGGGAACTCACTAACTAATGTAAAAATAGCCTATTCTGCTCTTGGGCATTATCCATTGTTCAAAAATGATCTCCTTTGTTGAGCTGAAGATCCATTCCCCTCTTCCTTTTGCTTTTTAATCCTAGTTCTGACTCCTGACAGCACAGAAAATGAATATAACCTTTTTGTTCATGGCAGTTCTTGAAGGACTTACCAAGAGTTTTCATGAGCTGCTGCTAAATGTTCACTTTCCTGGTTAAACCTTCTCAGGCCTTTCAAATGTTTTTCCATGTCACGGTTCTTGGATCCTTTTCTGTCCCCCCTGTTTTCCCTAGGCCTCATGATTTTAGCTAAAGACAACATGCTTAACAGTATTTTTTTTTTTTTTTTTACAAACTGGAACTATGGCTCACAGTTTTTCTAATAGTAAAATACATGTGTTGCTTTTAAACGGTTCTGTGTTTAATTGATTTATACTGTCCAATATCCTGTTTGCACTATGTTTGTTAGTTCTTGCGTGGTCTGCCTTAAATTGGGTATAAAGAGAGTGAAAAAGTTATTTTGTCCATCAAAATCCTGTTTTATTCATGTGGCCAGTATAACTATTAACTGCTCTTTTTACTATTAAAAGTATTTATCTTTAGATGACAGGTTATATAATCACATCAGTTATAAACTGTACATTGATTTTTAGTTAACATTTCACTGATCCATCAAAAGACCTTGCTTTTAATCAATGACCTTAAATTCTCATATTTAGAGGATATGTCATTTATGAACCAGGATATGAAATAATATGGATTGACAACACTAATATTTTCTAATAAATCTTGTATATTACTAAGTATAGATTCCAACCCCTCACAATTCTTCATCTTTCAATAAATTCAACTTGATGTTTTTATTTCTTTTTTGTTCCTTAGTTAGTAGATGGAATTTTGACTGATTTTTATACCTGTTTACGTAATATGCTATCCTAACACTACTTCAGGCATGAGAAGATGAATGTGGGGAATGTGGGAGCCTTCAGAACTTACTCCACTCACCCAGGAAATGGTTGCAGCAGACAGAAAACAAAGGAACAAAAAACCTGACAACTAATAAAATACATTAGTTTGAAACAAAATGTTCTGCTCTGTGTTAATTGCTAAATAAACCACAAACCATGTAGAAAGACCCTTTATTTTGGCAAAGCATTCCACTTAATGTAATTGAGAGATTATCTACATGGTATTCATGTCTGTGTTAGAACTTGAAATTCCAGAAGAACTTTCCGACAGAATGAAACTGTCAACTTTATGGAAATGAAAAGTGTCGGGCTGAATTCCATTCCGGGCAGTGCAGAGTCTGGTGTTCAATTAAGTATAATGTCCTTAACAGCAACTTCGTTTTTGCTTCTAATGAACATATCAGTACTATGTTAGAATAAGACTTCCCATTTTAAAAAGGATAGAAATTTGTGAATGTAAGTGGGTGTCTGGTCTAAGCATTATTGGATACTGGGTATCACTAAAGCAGGATATAATGCATAGTTAAGCTCCTCTCAGCTAAGATTGAAGTGTTTTTTTGGTGTTATTCTTATCCAGTATTTAAAATCATACAGTAGAATTGGTTTTCTCCTTGGAAATAGAGATTTTGAAAACCAAACTCTCATTAATTATTTAAAGACATAGTGAATTACAGCTCCCACCCTGATTTTGATTTTATACAATTAACCAAAAATTGCCAGGAAAACTATATTGATTACTTTATTGTAATTAAAATTGACTTTAAAATGTGATTGTAACTTTTATGCTTTATTTTTAACTGGTAACTGAATCCTAAAACCTGGGTGATAAATAAGTTATATTTTACTCATATTTTGCACAATGTTTATATTGCATAATAAAAATTTCAGAATCGCCCTCAATGGCTGAATTTGGTTTTTATGCACTGCTCTGCTTTCCACTGGGTAAGTTCAGGTGAAACGTATGAACTTTTGTCTGATGTTAAGGAGAACTGGAGTGGAAATTAAGCATCTCTCTGGTTCTGGGTAAATTCTCTGACCTCTGGAATTTAGATAAAATGTGATTCAATGAAACAAGGTTGCAACACCCACAGACTCTCTAAGTGGGCAGAGAAGATGCACAAATATAAAGACAGTATGGTGCAGGAGCCTGGAGGTAGTGTCACTCTCTGGGTCCAGTGGGTGCACAGATGCCAGGGTTTGAAGAAAATATTACAAATTTGTGGGGATTTTTTCAGAGTAATTTATTGTATTTGCTTTTTAAAAAATGTTAGCAAAATATGTCTGTTAATAACAGATTATTGGAGCTTAGGAAATGGTCAGTCCAGGGTGTAGTAGGGGACAGGTAGGACATTGGGAGGGCAACTGTCAGTTACTGGTTAGGCTAAAGGATTGGTCCCTGGGCTCCGAGCATTGTGAGAGATCTAAACCAGTGGGCAAACAGGGCAATAGAGTTCTAGGATGGGCAATACAGACCAGGGCCATAGAGGCAAGATTTGGTTTGGAGGAATGTGTTTGAAATTATAGCCTAGCTCTGTCATCTGTCCGGCATGTCATATTACTTAAGGTCTCTGAGCCATGCTTTTCTCATTTAACTAAACGCTGATATTAGAACCAACTGTATAAAGTGGTTTGCAGTTTAACTAAATTATGTGTTAAACTCTAGGATCCTGCCTAGCTTAATGCTTAGTAAATGGCAATTCTTTTCAGACCTAAAGGAAGGGTGGTGTGGTAAGGGCAACACACAGCCTACTCATCAGATGCGAATTCATCTAAAACCCCAAGCCATTTGAATCTCTTGTGTAGAATACTGTTAGGGCTGGCTGTGTAATTTGTGAGGCTCAATGAAAAATGAAAATGCAGTTTCCATTGTTTGAAAATTATTTAGAATTTCAAGACAGCTAAAGCAGAATCAAAGCGAGAGCAGTGCTCTTAGTGGGGTCCCGTACAACCGCACACTCGCCATGCTCCTGAAGCCGGCTTTGACTGCGGTTGTTTTTGAACTGCCCTCCCTGCATACATTCTTCCTCTATAATCCATTCTTCCCACAACAGACAGGGTGAACTGTTCAATTTCTAAAGTAGATCCTGTTACAGCATGCTTTGGTCTTAAACTGAGGGCAGTAGAACGCAAGGAGACGCCACATAGCACAGTGGTTAAGTGGCTGGTTCTGAAGCTAGAGAGCCAATCTTTGCTGTTTTGATCCGTCTGTGATCTTAGGCAAATTACTTAAATTTACTTGACTGGTATAAAATGGGCCTGATAATACCTACCATACAGAGAGGTGAGGATTCAATGAAATAGTGCTCGTAGAGCACTGGGAATACTGTTTGGTACCTAGAAGCCCCTTGGTTGACATTACTCTTATGTTGCCTAGAACTATACTTGAAAGGTGATGTGAACACCACCTGCCAGCCTCTCCGCCATTGGCCAATGCCCACCTCTCCAAGCTCACCTCCTTCTGCTTTCTCCTTTTCTTATTACCCACTAGGCATACATGTTTAGTTTATTTGGTTTTCCAGTTGTTCAGGTTTTTCAAACTTTTTTTTTATGCTACAGGGTCTTTGCTGTTCTCTGTACATACAACACTTATTCTCAAATAGTTTTTATCTTTTAGATCTCAGCTCAAGTGTTCCTTTCTTAAGAAGACTCCCACGTACATTACTAATCTAAATTACATCCTTCTGTTATTATCTAGCACAGTAGCACATTCTTCTAATTTGTTACACTTTTCATAATTGGACCTTAAATATGTAATTATATATTTGTTTAATGTCTGCTTTCCATGAGGGTAGGGAACCATATTAATGTGTTTAGTACTTTATCCGCAGCATTCAGCAAAGTACCTGGCACATAGAAAGCAACCGCTAAGCATTTGTTGAATAAATGAGTGGATAAAGAATAGCAAAACTTAAAAGGGATTGCTTGATGAATTAGGATCCTTGGCTGCAATGCAGTAGTTGGAACTAACATAAAATATTAGCAAACCTAATTAAGAAGACATATTAATGCTATAAATAATTGTTTAAATAATTTGCCTTGGTGATAATGAAATAATTACAATATTTTTAGTCCTTGCTATGTTCCAGATTTTCTACTAAGCATGTTATGTATATTATATCATTTAATTTTTACAAAAACCCTAAAAATTAGGTACTGTTATCATCCCTTTTTGCACAGCTTGGATAAATGTGGTAAAACTGACATTTAACTTGTTCACTTGACTTTTGGCACAAGCTGCCCTTGGGAGCTAATGTGCACATGTCTGCTAGTAATTTTTTTTAACACTTTTTCAATGCTATCTCGTTTGGTCTATTATTCCCCTTGATAGAAATTTACTGAACTTTTAAAATAAGCTTTATTGAAATATGACTGACACAAGAAAACCAACCTACTTTAAGTGTGCAGCTTGATCATTCCTAATAAATGTAAAGAGTTGTGTACTCAGTACAATTAGAATACAAAATATTTTCATCACCTCAAAGAATTGTTTACTGCCTTTTTGCATTTATTTCTTTTCCTGACCCTGGCCCCTGGTCTGCTTTCTGTCACTCTGATTTTCCTTTTCCTGAATGTAGCATGAGCGGAATGGTAGTATGAACTCTTTGGTGTCTGATTTCGTTCACTGAGCAGCATGGCTGTGGATTTGTCTCTGCTGTCCTGATATCGAAATTTATTCCTTCTTACTGTCAAACAGTATCCATTGCATAGGTATGCCACAATTTCATTGTCCATTTATCAGTCAATAGATATTCGGGTTGACTATAGTTTTGAACTAATATGAATAAAGCTGTGTGAACACTGGCTTTCAGGCCTTTGTATGAACATGCATATATTGAATTTTAAGAAGTGATATAAGAATTTTTAAAAGTAGATACAATCTAGATCTTTAATCAGGTCATTTGAGGTGAACCTTTAAATGAGAATCGTTAGTAATTAATTTTTCAACCCTATGTGATCTCTGTTTTAAATGGCAACTTTTTCTTTTCTGTTGTGAAAAAAACCATGACTTTAAAGCCACGAAAAACAATATTAAAAATAAATAACTTAAATAATTGGAAATTTCATTTTCTTTTCTATAGAATATTGTTTACTCCTTTTTTTCACTTAAATAAAGGTGATACATAGTAATACATTTTTATTTCCTCAATAGTAGTAGAAAGCTTTACTTTAAATGAATCTGGGCAAGATTTACAGTTTTGCACTATTGCTGTCTATCTCTTTAAGCACAAAGAAGTAAAATAGTTTTCCAGCTGAATTTGTGTGTCCATTTGCAGCTGTAAATGGAAACGGGGGGAGTGAGATGGCAGTTTTCATCCACAAAACATGCTCTTCATAGTGCACTGGTAGGTACCTCAGCCACAAAGAGCTTTGTCAAAGTACAAAATCAGTTAGAACGAATAAAAAAAGAGAAGTATCCAATAGGAAAATGGAAGATAAAATCTGGAACATTTCAAATATTAGTATATACCAGACATATTTTACCATCATACTGTTTTATTCTGAGTCTCTTAGTAATGAGACCTCAGTAGAGGTAATTCAGCTCCAGATGTGTGAGAACTCGTGATGGGTAAAACTGAAGTGTATTTTTATTGTTCAGCACATCCAGTTTCCAAAATATACTACTTTCTGGTTAAAAATAAAGGGAATCGCTTAGGATTATTTGAGAGTGCTGGCACACTAAAAAGTATTAGTGCTTTTTCTGTACACTTTCAAATTGTCAAACTGAGTCTGTCAGGGGAGAGGTAGTATAATATATGCATCATCAAGCAGTCTCTTTGTGACAAGGTGGGACTTTTCAGGGGACCAACCCCAGAAGGGAGTGCAAAGCCTTAATTCCCAGATGTAATTCTTACAGTAAGGTATTCCATAAAATTGCAATGTAATTTCCAGATCTGTGGATGTGTACTGTATATTAGGAATAAAGCAATATCCAGGGTATTTGGATGCTATTAAGAAACTATTTAAAGATCTTCATTTTTAATTTTTTTAAAAAGATTGATTGATTGATTGATTGGTTTTCAGAGAGGGGAAGGGAGGAAGAAAGAGAGGGAGAGAAACTTCAATGTGTGGTTGCATTTCATACACTCCCTAACGGTGATCTGGCCTGCAATTCAGGCATGTGCCCCTCACTGGGAATCCAACCAGCGACCCTTTGGTTTGTGGCCTGTGCTCAGTCCACTGAGCCACATCTACAAGGGCTAAAGATCTTTTTTGAAGGAGATGTCAGGGTCAAAAAGGGGTGCAAATGATAAACTATTTCAAAGTAGATATAGTGTAATTAAGGTTATACTATAATTATATACTATATATACATAATTATATATAAATATAGTATAATTAAAGGTTAATTATGGATTTTATGTGTGATATCTATATGATTTAATGCTCATTCCTCAAGAAAAAATGTTTTTGAATAAGCCTTAAATTTCTCAAAATTAATTTTTGTAGGTGATTTTCCCACAAATGAATCAGTATTATTTTTCCATATTAATTGACATTGCATTTCTCTTTTGCCCTTGAGTGGCCAAGGTTACAAGTGAGTATTTCTATTATATCAAATGGTATATATGTGTCCACCTCTATATCTGTTGGATATAGAGCTCTCAGACATTTGCTTTCCCAGGAGACTCAGTTCTTTACTTTATAGTATTTCACAGGTCAATTGTTGATATGTCTAATATTGATCCCACATAATTCTATTTTATGTCCACATGCATATTAACCTTTCTGGACTTTAGTGTAATATTTTGAACCTTTTTAATACTGTTAATACATGAAAATATCTTTGACCCATCCATGTTGTTGCAGATGGCAATATTTCATCTTTTTATGGTTGAGTAGTATTCCATTTGTGTGTGTCTTTCCATTAATTTATGCATTCATGAAAACATAGGTTGTTTCCATGTCTTGGATATAATGCTGCAATAAACATAGGGATACACATATCTTTATGGGTTAGTGTTGTCATATTTTTCAGGTAAATACCCAGAAGAAGAATTACTTGATCATATCACAGCTCTATTCTTAAACAGTATGGAACCTCCATGCTGTTTTTCATAGTGGCTGTATAAATTTACATTCCCACCAACAGTGTAGGAGGGTTCTTGCTTCTCTACAGCCTCTTGAACACTTGGCATTTTTTATCTTACTGATAATAGCCATTCTAATAGGTGTGAGGTGGTATATCATTGTCATTTTGATTTGCATTTCCCTAACAACTGGTGATGTTGAATATTTTCTCACATATTTGTTGACTGTCTGTATGTCTTCCTTGGAAAAATGTTTATTCAGGTCCTCTGCCTATTTTTTTAATTGGATTGCCTTTTGTTGTGGTGGTTGAGATGTATGAGTTCTTTATATGTTGGATGATAATCCCTTATCAGGGGTATTGTTTACAGCTATCTTCTCCCATTTGGTTAGTTGCCTTTTTCTTTTGCTGATGATTTCTTTTCCTGTGTACAGTTTTTTAGTTTGATGTAGTAATATCTGTTTCCTTTTGCTTTTGTCCAGAAACATTTTGCCTAGGTTTTCTTCTATGTATTTTATTATTTCAGGTCTTACATTGAAGTCTTTAGACCATTAGACTTAATTTTTGTGTGTGGTATGAGAGTGGTCTAGTTATATTCTATTTTTATATTGCTGTCCAGTTTTCTAAGCACCAATAATTGAAGAGACTTTTGAGAGAGGCAGTATTTAAATCATTATATTTATTCTGCTTGATTGACTAAAATTCTAATTGAGGAAAATGGTACAGGAAACAGAAAAAGAAAAATTCACTTTAATTTACATTCCAAAGCAGCTCCAACAGGTATTGAATTATAGAAACAGGAATGTCAGTCTGCAGCTTTTTTTTTTCTTTCCCTGAGTTTCTTAAGGAAAATACATGCATAAGGGACAAGGCCAGGCAAAGGAATACTTATTACTAGCAAACATTTTGGCCCAAAATCCCAGTGCAGTCTCTTGGTCAGCAGGTAGGAATATGTAAAAAAAAAATCAAATTTGTTTAGATTTACAGCTCTCTTATTTGGAGCATCTCTTTTACATCCCGATCTAAGGTCTTAGGGCTTTGTTGGTAAAGAATGACCAGTGCAACTACATGAGATAAAAAGAAGTGAGTTTTTCTCTTTGTCCAGAAGAGTTGGACTACATCACCCAAGACCTGGTTCACTCATTTTGAGAAAAAGGCCACCCGCTCTGCCTACCTTGTTATTCACAGGTGAAAGTGACAAGGAAGCCAGAGGAAGGGAAAATAGAGGAGCTTCTGCTTCTCAAACTCTCTGATCTTCAGCGCAAAGGGCTAAGTGTTCTTCTGCCCTGTGTCACCCCTCAAGTCCCATGAAATGGAATGTAAATAAAGAGAGAAGTGGAATTTTCCCCAACATAGTTTTGTCTACTCCAACTGAATCTCATTCTTGAATTAATCACAACAAATGTTTGCCATTTTGATTATTCAGTAAACACAATTATTTCTTTATATGGGTTGGTTGAGTGAGAAAGGAGACAGGTTTCAAACTGGCCAAACGAAGTCCAACGTATGTAAGCTGAGTTTTCTGAGCCGTGAGTGTAACACCATCAATTATCCACTACTGTGACTGTATCATAAACTTTTTGTTTGGAGATAAATCACAGTTCTAGAAATATTTATTAATCTATACTCAATTGGTTCTGTTAATCTTCTAAAGTTACATTACAGTGGATTTGAGAATAAAAAAGATCATTAAAGCCCAGACCCTGGACACCCTATCATGCACTCTCTGACATGTTCACATTCGGGACATCTGCAGTCCTACTTTACCTACCTACAGAGGCAGCCTTGTAGGACATCTAAAACAGATTTCACAGCTCCAAGTTTAGTGTGTTAACACAATTTTATGACTCTTTCTCTGATGTAGCAAATGTTACTGCTCATCAGTTGGGAAACTTTTATATTTGCAATAATTTATATAGCTGCCTATTAATTTGCAGGATATTCTACTACTGTTCTCAGCTAATTTATGGTTCCATGGACCTTATGTGACTTTGGGAATCAATTTGAGTTTAAATTTGCTTTAAAGTTGCATTTAATATATTGTATAGGTCTTTGGTGATGAGAGAAAATAAGGATGCTAGAATCAAATGAACAGGTTCAGAGAAAGTAACTTTAAGCTGTTTGCTTTATATTAGAACTTCTGCACAGCAGCATGATATAATCAGACAATTATATACATGTTCTTTCTGTAAACATTGCTCAGTCAAAGACATGAAGCTGATGACAAAGTGATGTTTTATCTGTTCCTCTTTGTCAGCTGGGCTAGCTGAAACTGCATCCCAGTGATTTTACCGTTTTAACTCTCCATGAAGAAAACATCAGGTTTTTTCTTAATTCAAAGTAAATTCACACAATATACTGTCACATATTTCTTTAAAGACCTAGCTTTCAAGTAGTTCCCAACTAATAAAGAATTGGGAAATGTTTTGGGGTATTAATGTTTTTTTTTTTCCTAAGACACAGGTCATTTAATCCACAGCTCCTCATTTGTGTTGCTTTTTATACCACTTCTTTTAGATTTTAGTATTAGTTCTTTTGTCAGCTCTAAATGAAGTCACTTATATAAATGAAACTGTTTCTTTTAAATGATCTAATGTTATATCTGGTACAAGCAAAGTATTTAGTAAAATAATGAATAAATATTCTACTGCCAATATTAAAGAAGATTGTTTTTGTAAGTGTGTTGTAATGGTTTAACATAAACCAAATACTATTAAATTAGGAAGTAGTAATTTCAGAGACAGAACATACTAAAGGCATAATTTTAGGAGTTAAATATTACTTAGTTCACTGGAACAGAATAAGTTGTTGTTCTACTATTATAAAATATTTCAATGCCTGACATCTGTTCAAGCTAATTAATTTAAATTTTTCTTTTTTTAATTAAATTTCTTGGGGTTAGATTGGTTAAGAAGATTATATAGGTTTCAGTGTACATTTCTATGCTACACAATGTGTACATTGCATTATGTGCCCACCACCCAAAATCAAATCTTCCACTACTGTATACTTGGCCCATTAAATATTTCTCATTAAAGAAATACTTCTTGGAAATGTGCAACTTGCTGTCAAAATTTGGGGATATTTTCTTTTTTGGTAATCATTTAGTCATTATTCATAGCTTTATTTTCTTTGGTTTCTAGTGTCAGTTTCATTTCTTTCTCAATTGCATGTCCTTGTATTTTCATTGTTTTCTCCTAAGTGTATCCTTCAATGAACTATAAAGAAGATTGCATACAAAATAATATTGTAGAATCTTTTTATGTCCAACAAAGTCAGTACTTCCCTACTTCATCTTCATGCTTATTGACATTTTGGCTGGTACAGAATATTGATACTAAAATTAATTTTATTTTTGGTGGGTAGCCACTTTTCCTCCTCTTTCTCTGGAATATTTTGGGCCATTCTCTTTAATTTATGTATTCTGAAATGGCAAATTTGAGTTGGTGATCTTATTTTCTTTCATCCAGTTTTGTCTTTTTAGTCTAAGGATTAGAATCTTTAGTTCTGGAGACTTCAGTCAAGATGGAGACATATGTAGACACGCTTCAGCTCCTTGTGCAACCATAGAAAGAATTACAACCAAATCTCAAGACTAATAACATCCAGAACTGCTAGAAAATTGAGCTGTATGGATGTCTGGCACCCAAGGCTTTAAAGAAGCCGCATTGGTCCAGATAGACAGGAGGGGTGGTTAGGCCATGGGGGGAGAGCATGGAGAGAAGTGGGAATGGCAGCAGCAGTGGAACAGATGGTCCCACATTCTTATATTGGATGAAAATTGGGAGGGATACCTTGGGAGTGAGTGATCTGAGCCCCAGGCCAGACTGCACAGCCCAGGGTTCCAGTGCCAGGAAGTTACATATCCATTACCTCTGGCTGTAAAAACCAGTGAGGGTAGGGGTGGCAGAATAAACTGCCAAATTTTCACTGCTTAAAGGGCCCATATGGTCATAGAATGTATGCAAACCCATGCACTCCAGAATTCATCATGGGAGGCAGCAGTTGAAAGAGTTCTGTAGCATGCAAGAAGGTGATGAAATGACTGGAAATGGGGCAAGTGCTAGGCAAATCTCCAGAAGCCAAGTAATGGCATTGTCCCCTACCCTAGCCCTCCCTGCCACAGAGCCACAGAGCAGAAAATGGGTTGCCTGCCTGGGCAATTACCTAAGGCTCTGCTCCACACAGTTTACAGGTGCCTTTTCTACATAGACCATGTTATTAAAACAGGAAGTCCAAGCACCTCTACCTAATACACAGAAACAAACACAGGGATGGTGCCAAATTGAAGAGACAAAGAAACATGGCCCAAATGAAAGAACAGAACAAACCCCCCAAAAAAGAACAAGTGAGGTAGAGATAACCAACCTATCAATGCAGAGTTCAAAATACTGGTGATCAGGATGCTCAGAGAATTCCTTGAGTACAGTACAAATGATGTACTAAGTGACACAAAAATTTTATTTCACTAAATGAAATTAAAAAATATCTACAGGGAACCAACAGAGAAGGGAAGGAAGCTAGGATTCAAACCAATGATTTGGAAGATAAGAAAGAGATAAACATTCAACCAGAACAGAAAGAAGAAACAGGAATTCAAAAAAGGGAAGATAGGCTTAGGAACGTCTGGGATATTTCCAAATGTGCCAACCTCTGAATCATTGGGATGCCAGAAGAAGAGGAAGAGTAAGAAATTGAAAACTTATTTGAAAGAATAATGAAAGAAACTTCCCTAATTTGGTGAAGGAAATAGACATACAAGTCCAGAAAGCACAGGCAGTCCCAAACAAGATGGACCCATAGAGGACCACACCAAGATACATCATAATTAAAATGCTAAAGATTAAAGATGAAGAAAGAATCTTAAAAGCAGCAAGAAAAAAAGCAAAGAATTACCTACAAAGATGTTCCCATAAGACTATCAGCTGATTTCTCAAAAGAAACTTTGCAGGCACTTTGAAGGAACTGGCAATAAATATTTAAAGTGATGAAAAGCAAGGACCTACAACCTACATTACTCTATCCAGAAAAGCTATCATTTAGAATTGAAAGGCAGATAAAGTACTTCCAGACAAGATAAAACTGTAGGAGTTCATCATCACCAAGCCATTATTATATAAAATGTTAAAGGGACTTATTTAAGAAAAAGAAGATCAAAATGATGAACATTTGAAGGGCAACAAATTCACAACTATCAACAATGGAATCTAAGGCAAAACAAAACAAAATAAAACACCCTCAAAAAGCTAAGCAAACAACCAGAACAGGAATAGAATAATAGGTATGGAGATCATTTGGAGGGTTATCAGCTCAGAAGGGGAAAGGGGAGAATGGGGGGAAATGGTGCAGGGATTAAAAAACATAATTGGTACGTACAAAATAGACAGGGGGATGTTAAAAATAGCATAGGAAATGGAGAAGCCAAAGGACTTACATACACAACCCATGGACATGAACTAACAGTGGGGACTGCTGGAGGGAAAGGGAGTACTGGGTGGAGGAGGACAAAGAGAGGAAACTTGGGAAAACTTATGCTATTGGGGCAATAGCATAATCAATAAAATATACTTAAAAAAGAATCTATAGTTTTGAGAATTATTTACTTTTTAAATTTATTAAATGATTATTTTCCTATTCACATTTCCAGAATGCATAATAAGTAGATATCTATAAATGTGTTAAATTGGTTCTTTCACTTACTTATATTTTCCATCTCTGGTTATTTGTGTCTTCCACCATTATGTGTTCTGGCTATTTAAACTTGTCTTTTTGTTTGAATTGTACCTATTTTAATAACTTAAAATGTAAATACAATGAATGCACAATGCAGACATAACAAATAAATCTTTGTTTGTCTTTGGCTAACACTCAGATACAGTTTTCCCCTTTATCCACTGTTTCAGCTTCCCCAGTTCTGCTCTGCATGGTTTCAGGTACCCATGGCTAGCCAAGGTCCAAGACTATTAGATGGAAAAAATGCATTTATAGAAATGGATTTTCTATAGAAATCCAGAAATAAACAATTCATGAGTTTTAACTTGTGTGACATTGTAAGTGTCACAGTGAAATCTCAGGTGTCCTACTCCATCCTGCCAGGGATGTGAGCCATCCCTTTGTCCACCACACTCACTCTGTATATGCTAATGCCCATTAGTCACTTCATACCCGTCTAGGTAATGAGATAACCTGAAGAGTTACTGCAGTGCTCAAGTAACCCTTAATTTACTTAATAATAGTAGTTAAAAATGGACCAAAGCACAAGAATAGTGATGCTGGCAGTTTAGACTTGTGAAAGGAAGCTATGAAGTGCTTTATGTGAAAAGTTAGCCCTGGGTCATGTGGCTCAGTGGATTGAGTGCTGACCTGCCAACCAAAGGGTTGCTGGTTCAATTCTCAGTCAGAGCAGATGCCTGGGTTGTGGCCCAGGCCCCCATTTGTGGGTGTGCGAGAGGCAACTACCCATTGATGTTTCTTTCCCTCTTCCTCTCCCTCCCTTCCCCTCTCTCTAAAAATAAATAAATAAAATCTTAAAAAAAAAGAAAAGTTATGTGTGTATAGGTAAAAAAAAAAAAAAAACACACAAAAAAAACACATAGCATTACAGGGTTCAGTACTATCCCTGTTCCCAGTTTTCTGGTACCCACTGAGGGTCTTGGAACGTTTATCCCACAGATAGAGTGGAGAACTGTATGCCTTTTTGTACCCAAACAGGAGCTTATTATTGTAGATAAGTTTCTCTGCCTTGCACTTTTTCCTCTTAATATATTTTGGAGACAATTTCATCAGGGCCTATATAAATAGATCTGCTACTTATTATACACCCTTGTGTGGCTTTCAAAATTTGCTTTGCCAATTCAGTCTTGATAAACATTCACATAGATTTTTAGCATCTGGCTTCCATGAAAAATGGTAAAATTTTTCAGTTGATATCTTTGTGTATATAGTCTATATATCTATAAAATCAAATCTAGAAATAAAAATACTGAATAAAAAGAAACTTGCATTTTAGTATTTTGTTATATATTTGTTTAATATCTTGTCAAATTGCTTTCCAGAGAAGATGCACAAATTTATATCCCTATGAACAATGAATACTTGGTCCCTCACACTTAGCTAACGCTGGGCATTTACTTTTTAATACATACTGTTCATATTGGAAAAAAAGGATGTTTTTTTCTATTTTAATTTTGGTTTGTAGTTTTCCACTTTTGAGTAAATTTGAACGTTTTTAAGATGCTTTAGTGTCATTTTTGATTCTGTTTTCCACATTGAAATGCCTTTTATGTCATCTTTTTCTTAAAAATTTTTCATTTTGTTTTCTTTAGTGATTTGGGGCCTATTTACATAGAGTAGAAATAATTTTGCATATCGCATATTGTACTATTATTCTGGTTTATATTTGTTCTAAAACTTTGTTTAATGCATTGTTTTCCACGTGGAACTTTTATTTTCTATGAAGTCAAATACAGTAATCTTATCTGTTATGTTTCCTATTGTTTTTCTACTTAGAGACTGTTCATACTCTATCATTACTCTATGTGTTTATACACACACAGAGATTTAACCTTTTACATATGAGAGCTAAAACTAAAAAATTATAGTTATCAGTTTTTTGTAAGTTTAAAGGTAAGATATATTACTTGAAATATTCTTCAATTCATTATTCATTGGAAATATAACCAGTCTGATATCAAAAGTGTTTTCTGTTTAAGGTAGTTCTCTATAAACTGTGGTATTATCCTATAGCATAAATAATGCTTTTACATGCCTATAAATTAGGAAAGAGACAACTAATTAGGTGTCTTTAACATAAAGACCTCAAAGCTCTTCTCTCAAGGTTTTATGCCTGAGAACCTTCTGAGGCAATGAAAACCCAAGAGCTATGAGAAGCCATGATTTACTCTCACTAAACGTACCAGGTACCTTTAACTGTAATAAGGGTGATTCTTCAGCTTTATGTGTTTATTCACAGAGATAAGAGTAAGAGGAGTTGGGTCAAACTTCTGTTGAGTGTGAACTGCGTGTCAGGCCTTGTACTTAGTAAGCTCTGGACATGCAGCCTCCTCGGCAAGGTGCACAACAGTTTGCTTTGGAAGGTACTCGTAGCTACTCCATTTTATAGATGACTAAACCAAGGCTTTGAGGCATTATGTAATTGCTCAACATCACACACCCAGCAAGCAGCATGTAAAGAGAAGCCACTACTTTCTGACTCCGTAGCCCTGTGTATTTACTGCTTATTTCCTACTGACTCTAATATTTGTTACTGTGGTTATAAGCCTTTGAAATGTGAGATTTAAGATGGAAGTAGCTGGTTTGCTGAAGTTGATTCTTTTTATCATAATTAACTCCATATTTTTAAAATATTTTGAAGTCTTTAAGATTAAGTAAATTGCTACAAGTTTGTGGTCAACTAGAATGTATTACCCTTTGGATTTTATATTTAAATTAGGAATTCAAGCTCTAGATTTACACCAACCTGATTTCACAGCCTGTCTTTGAACTTAATAGCTAAATGAAATCAGGCAAATTAATTAACTTCTAAATCCCACTATGCTATCTGCTAAGAAATGGGATTAATAAGAGCATACACTTTAAGAGGTTGCAAGGGGTATTAAATGAACCTAAGCTTTTCAAGAGCATGGAATTTTGTTTTGTTCAGTACCGTATCCCAAGTACCCGAAAGAGTGCCTATACATAATAACTGCTCAATAAACATTTGTCAAAGTATAAAGAGTGCTTATTTTACTGTCACTATACTTGTCACTATTAGACAATGCAAAGTAATAGTACACATTTATAGTTCTCTTTAAATGAGGAAGATGACTAGAGATTCCTAGTTAAGTATAAATTCCGCAGTGAAAATTGGCATTGATGAGATTCTGTGAGTTCTAGTTCCTTATCATCCATCAACTTTAGCTGCTTATAGATCTGTGAGATACTCATCCTCTCCTCATTGACTAAACAAAAGAAAGGACAATTAATTGGTGTCAAAATTTTCACACTTAAAGTCGCAGTCCGAAAATGCCACAATGTTCTGAAACAAGTTTTAAGGTCACATAGCTATCATAGCTGAATATATTTTAAAGAGAGAAATACAAGGGGAGGGAGACAATTTTTAAGAACTGAAAACTAACTTTGTACTGCATGTTTCCATTTTAAAAGTCAGACTGGGACTTTCACTGGATAACTTCCGGTGGCAGGAGAGCTGGTCACTGCCAGCCCACCAAATGCACTAATTGCTCCCAGGCTGAAGGTTTTCAGGACCCAGATGAATGAATTCAGCCATGACAGTGTAGGTTCTACTGGGTCCAAAGAAAACTGCCTGTTTTGTTTATTATAAGTTCTCCAGCATTTCAAAGTAAATGATCAATAACATTTGTTAATTAAAAGAGGGGAGCCAATGCCAGGCAGCATCCATGTAGCCATTCCCTTTAAACACATGTTTGTAAATTGTACACTTCATTTTCAAGAGAACGTACAATTTTGGGAATTTTGTAAGGAATAAAGTTTTATTGATTATTTATTTTACAAACCAGGAGAGATCTATAGAACTTGGGTTCTTGATATAGTTGGTTTTGAATTAAAGTTGAAAAATGATCATTCCATAGGCATAGACATATAATCAATCATTATACACATTATAAATGAAAAAAATTTAAACCTCCGAAGACAGATGCCCTGTCATGTTGTGTGATCTACAGCAGGGCTGGAGCTCACTGGTCTTTTAGGTCAATATTTTATCTAGAATGTCAATCAAATTAGTTTTATATGATAATATAAACACAGCAAATTTGTATTTTAAATAGTGTAGTAATTCGGAAATTTGAATATGAATTTTCATGTTGTTTACCAATAGGAAAATAAAACACGGCCTATTTCCTAACCTTGGAGAATATTTCCGATATATGTATGTATGTTCTTGAACACACATGTATAACTACCTCATGTGGGTCCAAGAGGAGTTACATTTGGGATTCAAATCATTGTTTTGTAACCAGACAAGATGCTTTGACAGACGGTTAAGACAAAGCTACTGTGAAAACTGTTCTCTCATTTTCTTTCCATTGCTCAATTATTTTGAGCGTTACCCAAAACAAGCCTTCATCACCTCCAGAGAGATGTCAGAGGATGTCAAAATGTAGATTTGTCTTTTTTATCTTTTCCTTGCAAATAAGATTCAATTGTCAAAATGACAGGAGATTCAAACTGGAAAGAAGCTTCCAATAAAATGTCAGAACTTCAACACAGTATGAATTGCAACTGGCATGTTAATAAGTGTTCATTCATGTTGGCCTTGACCTCAAGCCAACGATTAAACTTCTGGACAGAGATTGCACAACAGCCAATCAAAAATTTGGGATACATATATTATATAGGGATTTAATTTAAAAGGTACGAGACAGGTTCATTACGTCAGCTATTGATTTGTCCTCTTTTGAACTTCAAAGAACTTCTCTAGTGTGTAACTTTGTGACATGGAAGCCAATAAACACAAAAAGAAGTGTTGTTTATAGTGACCTCATTATGCTCCGTGTTCAGATAATGATCTGGGTCTTGCTGAAAAGACTTTGATCTGGGAAACTGCAAGAAGTCTTCCTGAACCAGGTTTTCTGCGGCATAAAAACCATTTTGTGCCGCTGCTGTATACAGTCAAACCAGCTTCACTTGTTTAAGGGGGCTCTGTATCTGACTTTGTTTACTCTGGATATAAGAGCCTTTGGTTTTTACATGTCAAGTGAAGTGTGTGTCCTGGACACTGCGGTGGACTCCACAACACTTGCGCCAGCTCAGACTATTAGCCTAATAGTCTAATCAGTAGGAATTTCATTCCCATTGCCCACAATAGGTTTAGTTGGGGCATGTGACCAAATTCTTACTAATCAGAGTTCCAAGATAAAAGAATCCCCATTCCAAAAAATGCCTGAGGTATCCTTTTGATAACTGAACGCTGAGAGTGCGAGAAGGACCCTGGAGACAATTGTGCTTCCTTGTTACCAGTGTGACAAAGTAGCTGACAGCGTGGAAGAGCCTGGAGACAGAAAGAACCTGGGTCCTTGGATTAATTAATCTTGGAAACCACTGTACTCAAGTCTTTTTTTGCAGGAGATAACACACTTTCTTACTCCTAAATACACTTTATCTGATGTTTCAGTTACTAATAACAACAACAAAAAAACATTCTAATTGAGGTAGATCAGCTGAATGAGCCCATATTGTAAACTCTATATTACGATCAGTATACGGGTGTTCTAATTTTAGATTTTAAGAGTAGGACAAAAACATTAAAAGGAGTTTCTGCAAATAGCTCTAAATGAAAATTGTATGCCTTTATATATAACAACTTTACAAGGAATAGTTTAACTCGTGCACCGTCCCACTAACCCACGTGGCTAAGGGAGTTAGTCTGGCTAACCCTACATACGCCGGCAACGTGTCCCAGTGGCTTGCCCCCCACCCCGCATGTCCTCCGGGGCAGGTGCTTCAGATTTAGGACATCGATGAAAATGATGGAGATGATATCATAGCCCACAGTTTATCAATGGGTTTCTATTTAAGACTTTGCTATTCTAAGATATGCTCTGTCCTGAACTGAATAATAGCTGTTTTCCTGAACTTCTGTCTTTCTCTTCTCAGTACACTGTGTCCTCTCCATCTATATCTGTATACTGTTGCCAGCTGCATTTTCTATAGGAGACTAGAAGGGCCACTGGATATCGGGACATTTGAGGGTGAATTTTAATCCTATTTTGGCAAGAAAACTTACTTCCTGCTTGAAAGATGAGCCAAAAATGAATGTCACATTGTACCAAACATGAAAGCCGATGCTTTCTTTCCTAGCCTGGGTCTCCCCAGTGACAGAGTTAGAGACAAGAACTTGCCTCCAGGTAGTTTACTTGTGAAGTAATCTTAGGGAATACAACTAAGAGACTGCAGAGAATGAAACAGAGGAGGGAAAAATAATTTTTAAAAGATGTACAATCAGGCTGCTGCCATTATGAGTCACTGTGATTTGATCTTTTGGGGACTTTCTGACATATACAATGAGCCTCAAAATTGTCTGCTTAAAGAATATAGGGAGGGGCAGTTATCCATGGACTCTCATGCCCCCTGGGTTAAAGTTGCCTACGTGTAGCTCGCTCCCTCACTCATCCGAGTTACATATATGTGAATGTCCTAAGAGTTCCCACAGGTGTCCCATGAGTTGAACTCAAAAATGCCCAGGAAGGGAAGCAGGAGATACAGAGTGCTCAGGGTGAGGGGCTGGCAGGGCCCATACATGTGAGTCTGGCCAGTAATTACAATGATAGATAATTTGAGCTACTCTAGAGTGGGGAGTCAGTGGTGTCCAATACACGTCCTTTCCATACTGTGAACTCATCTACTTTTACCCACCCCTCTCCCAGGCAGAGACAAGTAGCTTGGAGGCACATCTGTTTCATTATTTCATGACTTTTGTGGGCAATACCAAGTCTAGAAAACAAATTTAAAAAAGGATTATGAAAAAAAATTGAAAAAGAAACCATATGGATGTGAAAAGGCAGATATAGTAAATCACACACATAAAATACTGTGGAACATATACAGAAAGTAAGAAGGCACAGAAAATTGTTTCTCAAAGTTATTATGTAGAAGTAGTGGGAACGATTTGGAACTGAAGAAATAAGGTTTTTTTTATTGAGTAGCCTGGGTAATTCAAGAGACTGGAGCTTCTGCGGAGATGTGAGTGTGTACTACTAGTGTGAGAATGCATCACACAGAGGCGCTGGCTGATGCGTGGTGAAGGAGATTGGTGGGAGTTTGGGAACATAGAGAAAAGGGATTCTGAGTAGAAAGAATCACTTTTCATCCATGGTTTCAACACACAGAGATGAGAACAGGCACACAAAGGCAGCCTACGTGTAGAACACCCAAGGGAAACAATCATGATTAATTTGATGCCAATGTCTTCCAGAATTCTAGGCTCTTATAAATGGTGTGTGTGTGTGTGTGTGTGTGTGTGTGTGTGTGTATTTGTCTCAGGCCATCAATGACATATAAAGTTAAACCAAAATAACTGTAATTCACATTGTATTAGAGATTCCAGACTGAAATTAATTGGTGAATCAATTGTTTAGCAAAGTATATCCTTAGGACACTAGCCTTATAATAAATCTAGTACATGCTTTAAAAATAAAAAACGTGTTCTCTGGCAAAGTACATCATAGCAAATATACTGCTCTGCAGAGTCACACTGAACACTAACATGGTAAGTGCTTTGAAAAATCCTGAACCACGACTAAACCAAGGACATCTTGTTAAATAACAGTGACCCAAATTCACTCTAAAGTGTAACAGAATTTTGGAAATGCTGCCTGTAGACAGAATGTTTCAAATTTCAGCCAGATTTTTAAGACACCATTTTATGGTATTCTTGTGAATATGATGGTATACATCACAGTGAGGCCAGCTTGTGGCAGTGGGATTACGTGCTCTTCTCAGAGTACGGGCTGAGGGGCGAGCGGTCAGTGCTGGCACGTGGCCTGAGGCGGAGCTCTGGCATCAGCATGTTAGGCATCAGTTAGTGCCTAACTGGTTTATAAGTGACTCAGATAATTATCTGAAAGGGATACTTTTTAAACTTTTAAAAAGAGCAATGTTACAAGGAAGAGTTAATCTCCTACCATACTCTGAGCATTGTGGATAAAGTGTATTTTGGATCAGATATGCCTGGGTTCAGTCTCGAGCTTTGTTATTTATTGTCGGTGAGGTCTTTGTCAAATTGCCTAGCCTTGTAGTCTCTGTTTTCTAAGAAATACATAAATATGAAGATAATTACATTAAAGATAGTAAAGGAAGAGTGAAAATAAAATCCTTTACTCGTTTATTGGTTACAGGAAATGCTGTTAGTACCAAGAGTCTAATTAACCTGGCAGATTATAATAAAAGAGGCATATTTTAAAGTTTATAATGTAAACTTTAATTTTTAAATCCATTATAATGATCTAAGGTAAACCTGAATTTACCTGAATTGTATTTTGTATGCTAGACCTAGGGAGTTAAATTGATTGCAAGCTCAATAGGAGGCAGAAGTATAAGTGCAACTTTTCTGAGTTAATACAATCTGGGCAGGAGTTGTGAAAATTTAACGTCCAGACCAAGGCAAATATTCACTCTACTATACTCTGCTCTGGCTACTACCACATCTGAATCATCCTGTCTGGCTCCAAGGCAACAGTGACAATGTCTCTCATAACCTTAAAAGACTGACTTGGTTGGAAAAACTTCAACACACATTTAATGAAGAAAGTGTTGGGGACTACACAGGAGGCCCTCAGTGGAATTCTACCAGCAGATGTGTGAAGGGTGACCTTCTGAAACAGGCCTCTATGCTCATGTCCTTGGTTTCACAGGGCAGGAAGGTGGGTAGGAAGATTTGGAAACAAATCCAGCTAAATATAAAAATGGATATTCTCCGTTTTAGAAACTCAAAAAAGAAGAAGGCAACACAGCCTTTCTCACAGAGAAATGAGTTTCAACAATAACATAAGTCCAGTGGCTTCTTTCCAGAGTTCCATTTGCAGGAAGAGCAGAGATTACCCCAAAGCATTTTCCAAAGCTAATATTCTCAGACCTAAACAAGTAAATGTGGGGGAAAAGATAAAGAAAAAAAGTTGCCTCTAAAGCTATCCAACAAATGTGGTTGAGAGGGGCAAGGCTTTTGTTGTTGTCCTTGCTATCATTTTATTTTTATTCTGTTCCTTCACTCTTTAGTTTTATTATATCTGTTGTGTGTTTAACATCTCTGTGGTCACCCGTTCCTGTACTTAGCATTTTGTTTCCTAGACTCAAATTTTGTGCTGCAAGAAAAAAAAGCAGTCAGGATTCTACAATGCCAGCAAATGTCTATGGACCATGTGACATTGTGTAAAGAGCTCTGTACATCACTTACCTAAAGATTCAGTTCTCAAAACTATGCAGACATTTACCTGGATGCATGGATAGTGGTGATGTGTCTGCTGGTAACAGGAAGGTAAACAGTCTGGCCCATGATTCCAGTTCATTGAATCAGGTACACAGAGAATAGTGTTTTGTTTATTTTTTTAAATAGCTCTGCCTGGGTTTTAATTATTCTTATTATGAAAATAGTATGTGGATTGCTATAAGTAATATAAAATATAGAGGAGAATATAAATATAAACAATAATCCATAATTCTGGTTATATTTGTTGTGGGTTACGTCTTACTAATCCAGACAAAAATAAAAAGATTTCAAAATAATAAAAAAATGGAACCAAAATAATAATGGCTAACAATTAATTCTCATCACAATCTGAGATAGCCAATATTATTATACACATTTTAGAAAAGAGATAAAACTGAGACTCAGAATGTTAAGCAATTTGCACATGGTCATACAGGCGGTAAGATGCAGAGCCAAATTTGACTACATAAAATCTGACCCCAGAGAGCATGTGCTAAACCATTATGTTTTATTAAAGCAAAAGTCACCTTTAGAAAGTTTATAAACGAGGAATAGAATGGAAAATAAAGCAAAGTTCACACTGTATATTTTATAAAAATGTTCATTTCAAAATATATGAAGAACTTTGACAAATTAATAAAATATAGATGTCCCCTTATTATAAAAAAAGAGAACAAATATGATTTGATAATTTCCAAAGAAATTGAAATATATTCAAGCATATCAGTGTTCTATTAATTACAGAAGCATGAATTTTAAAAATGAAGTTTTATTTTGCTCACCACAATGACAGTTTAATGGAAGATTAAGTAATAACTACCTTTGGCAAGTTTGTGGGAAATAAATATTATACAATACAACTAAAACAACCTTTTCAGAAGGAAATTTAGCATTATAAATCAAAAACATTTAAATAAAATATATAATCCTTAACACTTTTAAGAAGTGGTGTTATAGAAACACATTTACAAAGATATACATTAATGAATACCTTAAAGCATTGTTTTTAATAGAAAAAAATGGGCAAGAGCTCTGATGTCCACCAAAGGGTTATGTTCAACTTATGATGATAGTAATAATGGTTGTTAATATTTATGAAGGCTTTGTTGTGTCACATACTCTGCCAATATTTTTATGGGCATCATTTTAGCTAATTACAATAAATATTAGCTATCAGGTATTAAAGCACCAATTTATATACATGGAGACTGAGTCATAGAAAAGTTAACTAGTTTGTCAGAGATCACACAGCAAGACTGTGAGGAGAGGATTGGGCCCCACAGGCTGTGTTCACGCATACTCGGGCATTCTCCAAAGTGACTAAAAGAGCTAGCTGGTGTGTTCAGTGAAGAAAGTATCCCTTATCAGTCTTTGTTTATGTCTTTCCACGAAGAATTAAAACTTGACCAATTTTCCTATTGTGGCTCTTAATTTTTTTTGTTAGTTTGCAAGACCCACAACACATTTTACTAACTCTAATATTTTCCTAGTTTTTACATTTCTTTTTTAAGTATATTCTGTGTAAATAATGTAATTATTTTCTTATGGATCAATTTTGAAAGACTTTTTAATTAAGTTATAGATTTAAGTTTTAACATATATCTGTTAAAAGTTGATCTGATTGATCTGAGTTCTATCTTATTTTATATTATGGATCTTGGTTTTAAAGTCTTCATTAATTCAGCATTCTATCTTTATAACATGGACTTATACTTTCAGATTGTGTCAATATACAGGAGTAGGCAAAAGTAGGTTTACAGTTGTAATAAAATAAATAATGCAATAATTAAAAATAGAAGAATAAACTGTTTCACATATTCACAAATATAAACCTACTTTTCCCTGCCCCTGTATATGGTTGTTCTCATAATTTTGAAAATTTACTATATGTTTTATGTGTTTTGGAGATTATCTTTCTAATGTAACAAAATCATATTCAAAACTTGTATTTATTAATTTAACAACTTTACTTTGCAGACTGGTGCTCAATCCACTGAGCCACACCAGCCAGGGCATAATTTACCAACTTTAAATAGTATCCTTTGCTCTAGCTGGTGTGGCTCAGTGGATTGAGCATGGGCCTGTGAACCAAAGGCTCACCAGATTGATTCCCAGTCAGGGCACATGCCTGGGTTGTGGGCCAGGTCCCCAGTAGGGGAGGCCTGTGAGAGGCAACCACACATTGATGTTTCTCTCTCTCTCTCTTTCTCCTTCCCTTCCCCTCTCTCTAAAAATAAATAAAATCTTTAAAAAAATAGTATACTCTGACTTTAATATCAGAAGAATTAGAAATTATTATATTTTAATTTTCTTCCTCCTTCTTCTCCACTTTCATTAATTTTTATTAATTTTATTTTGTTGATCTTCCCGACTCTGACACTTGTTTGCAGTTTCTTTTCACATCTTTTACCTATATTTTGTTGGTTTTTTCCTTAATATTGAGTTGTAAAATGTCTTCATGGTTCTAGATACAAGTTCTTTATTAAGTATGTATTTAACAGATATTTTTAACTAAACTACTGCTTGCCTCTTTATTTTCTTATTCTTTTTAATAAGTAAATTTTTAAGATTTTGATGAAGTCAAACTCATCTAGTTTTTTTCTTTCATAGATGGTACTTTTTTGTGACCTATGAAGGAAATCTGTGCCTACAGCAAAGTTTTGAAGACATTTAAATTTTCTTTTCAATAAACTTTATGGTTCTTGCTTTGGTTTTTTGTTTCTTAATTTTTTTGTTTTTTAAATCAAGAGTGGATGTTGAATTTTCTTCTAATGCCTCTCTAAATCTATTCAGCTAATCAAAAATAATTAATTGTTTTTGGAAGAAAGCTCTTGTTCCAAGTTTTGAAATATCTATTTTATGTGTCTGTACTGAGAACATTTTCCCAGTGTTTACTTTGTTTGTTTAGATTTATTTATTCAAATAAATTTGTTGTATGTATATTTTAACATGAGTAGATTTTCCATGAGTGTGTATTTGAGTGTATGTGTTTTGATATCTATCCACATTTCCCATTAGAAACTTCTTTGTCATATTTTAAGATTTTAATGGTATATTCATTCCCTAGGCAAGTGTCCATTTTCTGTGGATATCCCTGAATCACTTCCAATATTCAATACTGTACAAAGGCAACCAATTTGTAAATAATCTAAAGTATTCTGTAGTTCTTTAGTCAATCTGTTAATGCACTAATTGAATGAACATGAATGAAATGCCTATTATGTTTTAGCCATAGTGTTTACAGCAAGTAAAACATACACTATCTCTACATTTATGGGGTTAATATTTTAGTGTGAGATAAGAATTAAATAATCAGTTATGTTATTTATCTAATCGCAAGTAGAATGAAAGCTATGAAGACTATGTACAAGGTACTAAAAGTGAGCTTTTTACAATGAGCATGACCTGCTTGGAAAAGATCAGGAAAGAGTTTTTGAAGATATGTTGGTGGGGAGGGGCGCAGCAGGGGAAAGAAGGGAAAGGGTTGTCAAGGAACATGTATAAAGGACCCATGGACAAAGCCAACAGGGTGGGGGGGAAGATTGAGTGTGGAAGGCAAGGGGTGCATAGGGCAAAGGACAGTAATTAGGGGAAATGGGAATAACTGTAACTGAACAACAATAAAAAATAAGGAAAAATAAATGCTATAACATATAAAAAGGTGAAGTGAGTTCTGAAGAATGGCCAGTAGTTACTTAGGAGGAGGGAGTGTGCACAGGAGGAGTCTTTGAGGAGGAGGGAACAAAGTAAACACATTTCTCTAAATGACTCTTGGAACTTCAGCCTGCAAAATCTCACATCCTTGGGATTCTGAACTCTAACTCCATCTGATTTTGTTTCTTGATGTATTAAAGGAAATTTTAATCATGAAACATGTATTTGGGAAATGTTTTTAAGAGTATCAGCCCTCGCTGGGTGGCTCAATTCGTTAGAGCCTCATCAAGGTTGCTCTACATCAAGATATGTCAAGGTTGAGGGTTCGATCTCCTGTCAGAGTACATATAGGAAGCAACCAATGAATGCATAATAAAGTGGGACAACAAAACTGATGTTTTGCTCTCTCTCTGTCAAAATCAATTTAAAAATATTTTGCAAAAAAGTACATATCAGATTTTATTAGTTCTGAGCCTGTATCCTATTGCTATTTGCCTCTACTTGTGAAGGGATTCTTAGAGAAAACATACATACCTCTTTTCCTCAGGGTTTCTTCTGCTGGAGGGAGCATTCTCAACTCAAGCAAGAGCAGCTGAAAGTGCCAGGAGTTAACACACTTTTCAGCCAATGAGTGCCAGTGTCATAGGATAAATAGCAGAGCCTCCCTGTCATTCAGTTGGGGAAATCTCTAAAGGGTATTTTAAACTATCCCCTTCCCTCCGCACAGTGTATTCCAGTGCAATTGAGTTGTAGCTTTCTTTATGATGCGACCTTTATAGACATTGTTACTCTCATGCCTCTTTTCCCAAATGTCCTTCCAGTGTTTCCTGTTGCTATCTCCCAAGTACAGTACCTCTCTCATATCTTTGACATCTGTTTTGACAATTTTAGATGCTTTATATAAATGCTATCATTATCTCACTAATTTCCATCAAAAACTACTTAGTATTTATTTTATAAAGCAATTTAAATCAAATTGTCATAAAATATTGCTTCTTCCTACATACCAACATGGTATAGCTCTTTTTTTACTTCATTATTTAAATGCTCTCAGCAATGTTTTGTAGTTTTTATGTAGAGTTCTTGTAAAATTTATTAAATTTGTTCCTAAGTTATTTATATTTTTGTGATATTTATTTTTAAGTTTATTTTTCAGCATTTTTGTTGCCAGTACATTGAAATACAATTTATTTTTGTATGCTGACTTTATGTTCTGAGGGCCTTCTGAAGTTACTTATTAGATTTAGGTTTTTGTAGATTTCTTCCAATTTTTTATAAACAATCATGTTTTCTGCAAGTAAAGTTTTATTTCTCCTTTCCTAAATTTCACACATTTATTATTATTATTAATTTGACTTTTTCATTTTGTAGGATCTCTAGTACAAAATGGAATAGAAGGAATGTGAGTGGATATCTTTGTGCCATCTGATTTTAGGTTTAGGGCAAAAGTATTTATAATTTTACCATTAAAAAATTAGCTGTAGGTTTTTCATGAGTACCCATTATCACATTCAAGAAATTTTTTCTGTTTCTAAATGGATGAGTGATATTGTCATAAATAGGTGTTGGATTTGGTCAAATGACTTTTTCTATATCTATTTAGATAATAGCATAATTTTCACCTTTATTATGTGTGATAAATTATATTTATTCATTTTAATATCAAATAAAGTGCATTTCTGGATGCATTCCTCTGGCTATGATTTATTATCTTGCTTTTACATTGCAGAATTTGATTTGCTTAGACTTTTTAAGGGATTTTCTATATTTATGGAGGATATTGGACTATAATTCTCTTATTTCTCAAATGTCCTTGTCAGACCTTTGTTATAATGTTAATCTGACCTCATAAAATTAGTTGAAATAATTTTATGAGATACTAGGCCTGTCTTTGTGCCCATAGTCATCTTTGTGAGATTTAAAATTACATATTCAATTACTTTCTACTTCTTTTGTATTTGTTTTAATGGGTTATTTGTTGGGGGGGGTCAATAATGTTTCTTTCATTTACAGTGCTAATTTATTCAAGTCATGTTATTTGTAATATTTATTTTCTTTTAGTGCCTTTAGGATCTGTAGTGATGGCTCATTTTTCATTCCTTATATTGGTATTTTATATTTTCTTTCATTTCTTGATTGTTCTTGCTAGATTTGTGATTTATGAAACATTTCAAAGAACCAAATTCTACTTTGCTGATTTCCTCATATTTTTTACTTTTATCTCCATTTTCTTTTGCTTTATGTATACTTTGAATTTTCTTCTTCTTTTCTCCCAGCTTCTTTATGTGAATAAAACTATAGCCCACTAGCCAGGTATCTGTTTTTGTAAAAAAGTTTTTGGAGCACAGACATTTTCAATAATTTATATATTGTTTATGGCTGCATTTGCTATGAAATACAAGAATTCAGTAATTACTATAAAGACTATTGGCCATTAGCCTAAAATATTTATTTTATAGCTCGTTAAGGAAAAGTTTGCAAGTTCTTGGCTTAGATCATGAACTTTAGGTATTTCTTTTTAAATACAAACCTCTAAAGCTATGAAATATTCTTTAAGCATTACTTCAGCTACATCCTACAAATTTGATGCTGTGGTTTAATTTTTATTCATCCAAAATATTTTTAAATTTCTCTGTCCTTTCTTCTTTGACTATAGGGTTATATAGATATATGTTGCTTAATTTACAAATAAGAGGATTTTGTCATTTTTAGTTTTTGTTCTTGAGTTCTAGTTTTATGTTATATTTAAATAAAATATGCTCTATGATTTCAACTGAAAACTACCAGTCAAGATGGAGGCATACGTAAACATGAATTACCCCTGTGCACAACTATGCAAAAAATACAGCTATACTACAAAACAAGTATCACCCAGAATTGTCAGAAAATGGGTCATGTGGAAGTCTGACAACCAAGTATTTAAAGAAGCCACATTCATCCGGACTGGTAGGAGGGGTGGAGACACAGAGACACATGGAGACAGGAAGTGGTGCAGAGAGGCACAGAGATGGAAATGGGCATTCCCACCTCCATGTGTGGTGGATAAAAAATGAGAAGGACACCTTGGGAGCAAGGGATCCCAGCCCCAGTCCAGATCACCCAGCTTAGAGCCCTAGCTCCAGGAAGATAAACCCCTGTAACTTCTGTCTGTAAAGAGCAGTAGGCGTTGGTGTGCCAGAAGAAACTGCTTCCTTTTAAAGGACCCTCAATGGACTTAGGACTCATATAGACCTACCCCTGCTGAGATTCAGGAAGAGGAGAACAACTGGAAGGATATCAGTGGTATACTGGGAGAAAGTGCAGTATAAGTGGGGAGACAGCTTCCTCCTGGGCAAAACTCCAGAGGCTAGGCTGTGCCATTGTCCCCTCTGCCAGTGCTCTCCCACACAGAGCAACAAAGCAATGATTTGGGCTGCCACACAGTGGTGATTACCTAAGGCTCTGCCTCATCCAACTCAACAGGTATGCTAAGACAGGAGTCAAAGCAGCTCTACCTAATACACAGAAACAAACTCAGGCAGGCTGCCAAATTGAGGGGACAAAGAAATATGGCCCAAATGAAAGATCAGAACAAAATTTCAGAAAAAGAACTACATGAAATGGAGATAAGCAACCTATCAGATGCATAGTTCAAAACACTGGTAATAAGAATGGTCCAGGAACTCACTGGGTACTTTATCACCATAAAAAATACCCAGGCTAAAATGAAGGTTGCATTAGTGAAATAAAGAAAAATCTACAGGAAACCAACAGGGGAAAAGATGAAGTCAAGAATCAAATCAATGACTTGGAACACAAGAAAGGAAAAAGCATTCAATTAGAACAGCAGGAAGAGAAAAGAATTTAAAAAAAATTAAGAGAGGCTAGGAACCTCTGGGACATCTTTAAATGTACCAACATCTGAATCACAGGAATGCCAAGAGAATAGGAAGAGCAAAAATTAAAAACTTACTTAAAGCAATAATGAAAGAAAATTTCCCCAATTTGGAGAAGGAAAGACATAAAAATCCAGGAAACAGAGAATCCCAAACAAGATGGACCCAAAGAGGACCATGCCAAGACACATCATAATTAAAATGCCAAAGGTTAAAGATAAACAGGGAATCCTAAAAGCAGCAAGAGAAAAGCAGACAATTACCTACAAAAGAGTTCCCTGTAAGACTATCAGCTGATTTCTCAAAAGAAGCTTTGCCGGTGAGAAGGGACTGGCAAGAAGTATTCAAAGTGATGAAAAGCAAGGACCTACAACCTAGATTACTCCATACTGCAAAGCTATCTGTTAGAATTGAAGGGCAAACAAAGTGCTTCTCAAACAAGGTAAAGTGAAAGGAGTTCATCATCACCAAGCCATTATTATAGGAAATACTAAAGGGACTTATGTAAGAAAAACAGGAAGATCAAAATGATGAATATTGAAATGGTGATAAATTCACAATTGTCAATAACTGAATCCAAATAACAAACTAAGCAAACAAGCAGAATAGGAACAGAATCATAGATATGGAGATCATTTGGAGGGTTATCAGCTGGGAGGGGTAAAGAGGAAAATGGGAGGAAAGGTGTAGGGACTAAGAAACACAAATTGGTAGATACAAAATAGATAGGTGGAGATTAAGAATAATACAGGTAACGTAGTAGCCAAAGAACCTATATGCATGGACCCATGGACACAACTAAGCAGAATTGCTGGAGGGAATAGGGGTAGTGGGTGGAAGTGCGCAAAGGTGAAAAAATTGGGACAACTGTAATAGGATAATCAATAAAATATATTTAAAAATAATATGCTGTATGATTTCAATATTTTGACACACTATATGACCTGGTATAATGTTTTATCTTGATGTGGGTTACAAGTGTACTTTAAAACAATATATGGTTTGCAGCTGTTAGATATGATGCTCTTTAAACTTATATTTGGTTAATTTGTTTGATAATATGATTCAAATTTTCCATATGCTTACTTACTTTTTGTGTACTTTTTAATTACTCAGAGTATTGATATATCCAAATGTGATGAAGGATTTCCGCATTTTTTCCATTCAGAGCTGTCAATTTCTGCTTCATATACTTTGAAACTCAGTAATTAGATCTATGAAGATTTAGTATTTTCATGAGTCTTTGATAAATTGGTGCTTTTTCATTGTAAGTAGTTTTTAAATATCTGGTAATAGTTCTTGTTCTGAGGAACATTAACTTTCTTATGATTGGTATTTGCATACTAGAACTGATTCCATACTCCCTGCATATCTGTATTTTCCCACCTCAAACTTTGTATTTGAGATACATCTCTTTTAAATACAATACATCAGATCTTGCTTGCTTGCCCTTAATAATTCTTTCTGAAAATGTCTGCTACCTAGTTGGAGTACTTAACCCATTTACTTTTAATGTTAAATATTATTAGTTTTTGTTCAAGTTTATCATCTGGCTATTTGTTTTTATCTGTCTCATTTGTTCTTTGTTCCTGAAATTCTCAATTTCTGTTTTCTTTGAATTAATTGTTTTTTTTTTTTAGTATTTAATATGTTTTTTTAGGTTCTATCTATATTTCTGTGTTTTATTTGACTATTTACAGTGCTTGCTGTAGAAATTAGACTATGGATTATTAAGTTAGCATAGTCTATTTTGAAAGAATATAATTCCATTTCATACACAATGCAAAAACTTTACCACAGTATAATTTCATTTAGCACCCCATCTTTGTTGCTATTTTTGTAATATATTTACAACCACATATTGTAAAGCCCCACAACACAATGATGTTATTACTCCTTAACTTGGAAGTCTTCTTTTAGCATTTTGTGTAAAGCAGGTGTTTCGCTACTAATTCAGAACTTGGTACCTCCGTTTTATTACCATAGAATATCGTAGCTCAGCCATCATTTATTGCATGATGAGCCCTAAGTGGCAGGCTTCTATGGAAGTTACTGGGGAAAGTCAGAACAACTGGAGCTAACATTAGCATGAGTAGGGAAATTATAGTAGTGACCAAAAGACCAAAAACTCACCTGGTGGGGCTGTGGTATACTTTGGCTATTGTTGAAGTGGAGTCCATAGCACTGGTGAAGTTATGTCATTAGTTATTACAATGATAATGTTTGGAAGCATAAAAAGGAAGGATTCAATGATCTTAGACATAGGACATCTGCTATATCTAAGTATTATATACCTCATTTCTTTTTTTCCATTTTATAATATTCATTTTATTCTTTTATATTACCAAATTACATTGTCTATTGAAATTATATTTCTACCATTTATTTCTTTATTATCTTTTTATTTATTTACTTTTATTTTATTTACTTTTATCTTATTTTATTTCATTTCATTTTATTTTAATTGTTGTTCTTATACAGTTATCTTTCACTCCAGTCCCAGCCCACCCCCTCAGACCTCCCTACCTACCTGCATTTCCACCCCCCCCTAGTTTTTGTCCATGTGTCTTTCATACTTGTTGCTCGAAACCCTTCCCCTTTTCCCCTGAAATTCCCTCCCTTCTCCCCTCTGGTGACTATCAACCCCTTCTCAATTTCAGTGTCTTTGGTTATATTATGCTTGTTTGTTTGTTTTGTTGATTAGGTTCCTGTTAAAGGTGAGATCATATGGTATTTGTTTTTCACTGCCTGGCTTATTTTACTTAGCATGATGCTCTCCAGTTCCATCCATGCTGTTGCAAAGGTAGGAGCTCCTTCTTTCTTTCTGCTGCATAGAATTCCATTGTGTAAATGTACCATAGTTTCTTGATGCATTAATTTACTGATGGGCACCTAGGTTGCTTCCAATACTTGGCTATTGTAAATTGTGCTGCTATGAACATAGGGGAGCATAGGTTCTTTTGGACTGATGTTTCAGGGTTCTTAGGATATAATCCTAGCAGTGGGATTGCTGGGCCAAACGGTAGATCCATTTTTAGTTTTCTTAGAGAATTCCATACTGTTTTTCACAGTGGTTGTACCAGTCTGCAATCCCACCTATAGTCCACTAGGGTCCCCTTTTCTCCACTACCTCTCCAACACTTGTTGGTTGTTGCTTTGTTTATGATGGCCATCCTGACTCGTGTGAAGTGGTATCTCATTGTGATTTTAATTTGCATTTCTCTGATAGCTAGTGATACTGAGCATCTTTTCATGTGTCTCTGGATCTTCTGTATGTCCTCCTTGGAGAAGTGTCTGTTCAAGTCCTTTGCCCACTTTTTAATTGTGTTGCTTGTCCTCTTAAAGTGGAGTCGTGTAAGTTCTTTATATATTTTGGAGATTAAATCCTTGTCTGAGGTATCATTGGAAAATATGTTTTCCCATACAGTTGGTTCTCTTTTTATTTTAATACTGTTTTCTTTAGCCGTGCAGAAGCTTTTTATTTTGATGAGATCTCATTTGTTTATTCTTTCCTTTATGTCCCTTGCTTTAGGGGACATATCACTAAAAATGTTGCTGTGTGAAATATCTGAGATTTTCCTGCCTATGTTCTCCTCTAGTACTTTAATGGTGTCATGGCTTATATTTAAATCTTTTATCCACCTTGAATTTATTTTTGTGTATGGTGTAAGCTGGTGCTCGAATTTCATTTTTTTTTGCATGTAGCTGTCCAGTTCTCCCAACACCACTTGTTGAAGAAGCTATTTTTACTCCATTTTATGTTGCTGCCCCCTTTGTTGAATATTAATTGACCATAGAGAAATGGGTTTACTTCTGGGCTCTCTATTCTATTCCACTGGTCCATGTGCCTGTTTTTATGCAAGTACCAGGCTGTTTTGATTACAGTAGCCTGGTAATACAGTTTGGTGTCAGGTATTGTGATCCCTCCTACTTGGCTCTTCTTTCTCATTGTTGCTGCAGCTATTCAGGGTCATTTATGGTTCCATATGAATTTTTGAAGTGTTTGTTCTATGTCTGTGAAATATGCCATTGGTAATTTAATAGGTATTGCATTGAATTTGTAAATTGCTTTGGGTACTATGGACATTTTGATGATGTTGATTCTTCTGATCCATGAACACAGTATTTGTTTGTGTTTTCCTTGATTTCTTTCTTCAGTGCTGTGTAGTTTTCTGCATACAGGTCTTTTACCTCCTTGGATAGGTTTATTCCTAGGTATTTTATTTTTCCTGTTGCTATATCAAATGGGATTTTTTTTTCTTGATTTCTGCTTCTGCTCTTTCATTGTTGGTACACAAAAATACCTTTGATTTCTGGATATTGACTTTGTATCCTGCTGTTTGGCCAAATTCATTTATTAGGTCAAGCAGCTTTTTGGCCGAGTCTATAGGATTTTCTATGTGCACTATCAGGTCATCTGCAAATAATAATAATTTTATTTCCTCCTTTCCAATTTGATTGCCTTTTATTTCTTTCACTTGTCTAATGGCTGTGTCTAAGACTTCCAATACTATATTCAATAGAAGTGGTGAAAGTGGACAACCTTGTCTTGTTCCTGATCTTAGTGGAAAAGATTTTAGTTTTTGCCCACTGAGTATGATGTTGGCTGTAGGTCTATATGGCCTTTGTTATGTTGAGAATGCTCCCTCTATTCCCACTTTGCTGAGTGTTTTTATCATAAATGGGTGCTGTACCTTATCAAATGCTTTTTCTGTATCTATTGATATGATCATGTGATTTTTGTCTTTGCTTTTGTTTATGTGATGTATTATATTTACTGATTTGTGAATGTTGAACCATCTTTGCATCCCTGGGATGGATCCCACTTGGTCATGGTGTATGATCTTTTTAATGTATTGTTGGATGCAGTTTGCCAATATTTTGTTAAGGATTTTAGCATCTATGTTCATGAGCAATATGGGCCTGAAGTTTTCTTTCTTTGTTGTGTCTTTATCTGGTCTTGAGATTAGGATGATGCTGGCTTCATAAAAAGAGTTTGAGAGTCTTCCATCATTTTGGACTTTTTTGAGTAGTCTGTGAAGGATAAGGGTTAGCTATTCCTTAAATGCTTTGTTAAATTCTCCTGTGAAACCATCTGGTCCAGGGCTTTTGTGTGTCAGGAGTTTTTTGATTACTGCTTCAATTTCATCTGCTATTAGTCTGTTCAGGCTTTCTGCTTCTTCTTCATTGAGTTTGGAAGATTGTATTTTTCTAGAAACTTGTCCATTTCACCTAGGTTTTCAAATTTCTTGGTGTACAGTTTTTCATAGTAATTTCTTACAATCCTTTGTATTTCTGTGGTGTCAGTTGTAATCTCCCCTCTTTCATTTCCTATTGTGTTTATTTGTGTCCTCTCTTTTTTTTCTGGATGAGCCTGCTTAAAGGCTTATCGATTTTGTTTATCTTTTCAAAGAACCAGGTCCTGGATTCATTGATCCTTAGAATTGTGCTTTTAGTCTCTATGTCATTTAATTGTGCTCTGATCTGGGTTATTTCCTTCCTTCTACTTCTCTGGGCTGTCTTTGTTGTTGTTCCTAGAGTTCTTGTAGGCGTAGGGTTAAGTTGTTTGTTTGAAATGTTTCTACCTTTTTAAGGTAGGCCTGTATCTCTATGAACTTCCCTGTGAGGACTGCCTTCACTGTGTCCCATAAGTTTTGGGTCATTGTGTGTTCATTTTCATTTGTTTCCAGAAACTTTTTGATTTCTTCCCTAATTTCATTCTTGACCCATTCATTGTTTAATAGCATGCTATTCAATCTCCATGATTTTGAATGTTTTGGGTTTTTCCCCTTGGGGTTGATTTCTAGTTTCAGTCCCTTGTGGTTGGAGAAAATGTTTGGTATGATTTCAATTTTCTTGAATTTGTTGAGGCTTGTTTTGTGTCCTATCATGTGGTCTATCTTTGAAAATGTTCATGTGCATTTGAAAAAAAATGTGTATTTAGTTTCTTTGGGATGAAGGGCTCTATATATATCAGTTAAGTCCATTTCATCTAGAGTGCTGTTCAATGCCACAATATCTTTGTTGATATCTTGTTTAGAAGGTCTGTCCATTTTTGACAGTGGGGTATCAAAATTCCCTACTATATTTGTGTTGCTGTCAATATCTTTCTTGAAGTCCTCTAAGATTTTCTTGATGTATTTAGGTGCTCCTATGTTGGGTGCATATATATTTACAATGTTTATGTCTTCTTGGTGGATTCTTCCCTTGAGTATTATGAAGTGACCTTCTGGGTCTCTCTTTATGGCTCTTCTTTCAAAATCTATTTTGTCTGATACGAGTATTGCTAGCCTGTTTTTTTTTTTTTTTTTTCCCTGTCCATTTGCTTGGAACATTTGTTTCCAGCCCTTCACTTTGAGTCTGTGTAGGTCTTTTGTCCTGAGGTGGGTCTCTTGTAGGCAGCATGTGTGTGAGTCGTGCTTTCTTATCCATTCAGCTATTCTATGTCTTTTGATTAGAGCATTTAATACATTTATGCTTAATGTTATTATTGATAGGTACTTTTTCATTGCCATTTTCTTTTTTTTATGGAGATAGATTTTAATTCTTTTTTTATAAATTATTGTTCTTGTACAGTTTTGTGTCTATTACTCCCATTCATTGCCATTTTCATACCTGTGTTCCTTTCTCTCTCTCTCGCTCTCTCTCCTTTCCTTCCTTTCCTTAAAGCAGTCCCTTTAGTATCTCTTGCAGAACTGGTTTGGTAGAGGTGTATTCTTTTAGACATCTTTTGTCTGGGAAACTCCTTATTCGGTCTTCTATCTTGATTGAAAGCCTTGCTGGATAAAGTAGTCTTGGTTGCAGATGTGGTTCTCATTACTTGGAATATTTCTTACCATTCTCTTCTGGCTTGGAGTGTTTCCATTGAGAAGTCAGCTGCTAACCTTTTGGGCCTCCCTTGTATGTTACTTCCTTTTTCTCCCTTGCTGCCTTTAAGATTCTCTCTTTGTCTTGGAATTTTGCCATTTTAATTATGATGTGTCTTGAAGTGGGCCTTTTGGGTTCCTCTTATTTGGGACTCTCTGTGTTTCTTGGATTTGTGTGAGTTTTTCTCTCATCAAATTATGGAAGTTTTCCATCATTACTTTTTCAAATAGGTTTTCAATCCCTTGGTCTTCTTCTTCTCCTTCTGGTATCCCTATTATACAGATATTATTACGTTTCATATTGTCTTGCATTTCTCTTAATCCCTCTTCATTCTTTCTGAGTCTCTGTTCCTTTTCTTGCCCTTTTTGGGTGTTTTTTTTTCTACTTTGTCCTCCAACTCACTGATATAATCTTCTGCTTCATTGATTCTGCTTTTCATTCCTTCCACTGTGTTCTTCAGTTCAGAAATTGTATTCTTTATTTCCTCTTGACACTTGTTGATAGTTTCTATTTCCTTTTTCATGTTGATATAGTTTGCAGTGAGTTCATTGTAGCTTTCCTGTAGTTTCTGGTAGCTCATTGAGAGCTCATGGAGCTTCCTGATAACCATTGCTTTGAACTCAAAATCTGATAGTTGAGTTGCCTCCGGTTTCATTTAGCATTCTTTCTGGTACTTCCTCCTTTCCTTTCCTTTGGGGATTGTTTCTTTGTCTTCCCATTGTTTGTGAGACTCTTCTTGTTAGCCTCAGCTTCTTAAATTGATCTGTTCTTGTTCCTTGGTTTGTGGTGTGAACTTCTGTGGTAGAATACCTGTGAGATTCAGTGGTGCAGTCTCCTTCAGGTATCCTGGTGATCACAGCTTCCACTGTCTCAGCTGTTGGAATGCCTCCTCTTTGGGACTAACTCTATTTTTTTTTTTTTTCAGTGTTCCAGGGTTTTTTTTTTTTTTTTTTTTTTGTCTCACCTGTAGGTATTTAAAAAGAGAAAAGAGGAAGAAAAAATAAAAAAGGAAGGGAAAACAAGGAAGAAAGAAGAAGAGATAAAATTGGAAAGAAAGAAAAAAGGAATAAAACAAGAAAGAAGTAAAGATAAGCAAAGGAGTTGAGTAAAAAAGATAAAAATAATGAAAAAATAATAAAAAAGTTATTAAAAAAGAAAAAATGAACAAACAAACAACAAACAAACAAACAAACAAACAAACTCTTGCTGTTTTCACACTTGCCAAGCCAGATTTTCTGGTCTTGCTGGCTGCAAAGGCCAACGAGTGATGGTATCGCTTTTCTCCCTGTTCAGCACTCAGTTATCTTTGGGCTAGTCCTCCCAGGGCTAGGCTGGTGCCTCTCCAAACAGGGCCTCAGGGCATATGTTCTGAGCCTACTGGGGAGTGCATGTTTTCTCGAGTTCATGGGTATGAGCTCAGGTCTCCCACGCCGTGCACTCACCCCAATTTCACGGGAGTAAGCTCTGGGTTTCCCTTGGATTATGAGCACTCCCTGGGTTCACATGCACGGACTCCAGTTCTCCCAAGGATGGCTCACACTCCCTTGGTTCCCAGTGTGGGCCACAGGTCTCTGGTCCCGTAGTTGTCCCCTTTGCACGTGGGTGCCTTGGGCCACAGGTCTATGGTCGAGCAGCGGGCACCTTCAGCCACAGGTCTCCGGTCATCTGCTGTCGCATGTGCATACCCTGCTCCCTCCCTAGATCCCCATAGCAGGCCTGGCATGCACCAGGGCCCAGGGCCTCAGCAGCCCTGGTCTCCACTGATCCCTGGGCTCTTCTTATTCTGAAGTACTCTCCTTACCATCAGATTTTTCAATGTCCGCTACAACCTTCGATCTCCTACTTTCAAATATGCTGTGTTTCCGCTGGATGACGGCTCCATTTCTCCACAGATCAGCCAGGTTCCTCTCCCATGTGCAGGGGGAAATGGAATCTGCTCCCTCCTACCAGGCCACCATCTTCCTGCTCCTTATATACCTTATTTCATAAAATTCATTTAGTCCTTTGAAAAAATAAGCAAGGTAAGTCTTATCATTGTTATTTCATAGATTCAAAAAGTCAGGCATCTGAAGGTTGAATTTATGTTAAGCCATGCGTTTGGGGAGGGAGGACTCCAGCTGTCAATTACGAGTATAAGAAGTATGGGCCAAACCCTGAATGATGAGATTGATAGAAATGGAGGAGAATATCAAGGCCTCAGTTAAGCAGATTAGACTTTATACTGATTTAGAAATCCAGTGTGACTCCCCTCCACACCCTCATATGAAATTGACATCTGTGGAGTGGTTTTAGGGTAAGGCCATAGCTCAGTATACAGAATTATCTAGGGCCAAGACTAGACATTGAAGGTTAATTTTATTTATGGATGAGGATGAAACTCCCAATGTCTTGCTTCCCTTTTATTTTTTTATTTTTATTTTTTTGCACTTCTTTTTTAAATTTTATTTTAATTGTTCTTATACAGTTTTCTGTCTTCTACTCCCATGCCATCACGCTGCCCCAGCCCTCCCCAGCTCCCTCCCATTTCCACCCCCCCAGCTTTTGTCCATGTATCTTTCATACTTGTTGCTCTAAACCCTTCCCCTTTTCCCTGGATATTCCTATGCCTCTCCTCTCTTGTTCTCAATTTCAGTGTCCTTGGTTATATTATGCTTGTTTGTTTGTTCTGTTAATTAGGATCCTGTTAAAGGTGAGATCATATGGTATTTGTCTTTCACCTCCTGGCTTATTTCGCTTAGCATAATGCTCTCCAGTTCCATCCATGCTGTCACAAAGGGTAGGAACTCCTTCTTTCTTTCTGCTGCATAGAATTCCATTGTGTAAATGTACCATAGTTTCTTGATCCATTCATTTACTGATGGGCACCTAGGTTGCTTCCAACGTTTGGCTATTGTAAATTGTGTTGCTATGAACATTGGGGTGCATAGGTTCTTTTGGATTGGTGTTTCAGGGTTTCTAGGATATAATCCTAGCAGTGGGATTGCTGGGTCAAAAGGTAGATCCATTTTTAGTTTTCTTAGAAAATTCCATACTGCTTTCCATAGTGGTTGTACCAGTCTGCATTCCCACCAACAGTGTACTAGGATCCCCTTTTCTCCACAACCTCTCCAACACTTGTTGTTTGTTGCTTTGTTTATGATGGCCATTCTGACTGGTGTGAGGTGGTATCTCATTGTGGTTTTAATTTGCATCTCTCTGATAGCTAGCGATATCGAGCATCTTTTCAGGTGTTTCTGGATCTTCTGTATGTCCTCCTTGGAGAAGTGTCTGTTCAAGTCTTTTGCCCATTTTTTAATTGTGTTGCTTGTCTTCTTAAAGTGGAGTCGTGTAAGTTCTTTATATATTTTGGAGATTAAATCCTTGTCTGAGGTATCATTGGAAAATATGAATTCCCATACAGTTGGTTCTCTTTTTATTTTAATACTGTTTTCTTTAGCCGTATAGAAGCTTTTTATTTTGATGAGATCCCATTTGTTTATTCTTTCCTTTATGTCCCTTGCTTTAGGGGACATATCAGTAAAAATGTTGCTGTGTGAAATATCTGAGATTTTCCTGCCTACATTCTCCTCTAGGACTTTACTGGTGTCATGGCTCATATTTAAATCTTTTGTCCACCTTGAATTTATTTTTGTGTATGGTGTAAGTTGGTGTTCAAGTTTCATTTTTTTGCATGTAGCTGTCCAGTTCTCCCAACACCACTTGTTGAAGAGGCTACTTTTACTCCATTTTATGTTGCTGCCTCCTTTGTCAAATATTAATTGACCGTAGAGAAATGGGTTTACTTCTGGGCTCTCTATTCTATTCCTCCGGTCCATGTTTCTGTTTTTGTGCCAGTACCAGGCTGTTTTGATTACAGTGGCCTTGTAATACAGTTTGGTGTCAGGTATTGTAATCCCTCCTACTTGGCACTTCTTTCTCAAAATTGCTGTAGCTATTCGAGGTCATTTATGGCTCCATATAAATTTTTGAAGTGTTTGTTCTATGTCTGTGATTGCTTCTCTTTTAAACGTTTGTCCCTGTACCTGGTTGGCACTAAATGGAAAGTTCAGAGCCTGTCACACAGTCAAACTGTGGGAGGCTGGGAATTCCCGTAAAACAGATTGCTCAATTCAGACCTTTTGGTTAGTTTCTGCTTTAGAAAAAAATGCTAGGTATTTCTTCACTAATGGAATTCTAGTTTCTTTTTTCAAATATCCACAAAATGTTTGCAGAACATCCCTTTATATAGTGATTCTAATAGTATAAGTAGTAAAAAAGGACAGAGAGCAGAAAGTATGCCCTTTTCTTCATCATCAAAAGGTGCTCAACACTGAGTTTATGTCTTTTAGTTCTGTCTATACTGTTTTCCTCTGCTCCCTCCCAGCACTCTTTATTATTGAACAGCAAGTAATTCACTGTCTGTCTTTTTGCTTATAGTCTAAATAATTTTCATTTTTCTAAACTTTTAACTAGAGGTACTGATTTCTTCTTACCTTTTGGTAATTAATTTTTTTATTCTCCCATAGTGTATATATATAATTATAAGCAATCCTAACTCATCCTATGATAACCTACTTTTTGACAAGATTCTGCAATATTGGAAATAAGTTTATAAAGCCAAATAATAGACTTCCTGAGATTCTGTTCAGGGTGGAGGTAAAAGTCACGTCTGAGTATCAAGGCCATAGCAACTTGGGCAAGAAACAGCAAGATACAGCAGTTGTCTTACAAGTTTATTAGTGTAATGAATCACATTTATGAAGGCATTACAAAGTTATAAGTAGTTATAATATAACAGTGCAGAGTGGACCATCCCCGATACTCAATATATAACAATTTTATTACTGCAGTGGACCAACATTACAATTAACTAAGGAAACAGGCACATATAAGTTATTTCAAAACAAAAAAAAATGAACTACAGAAGGCCAGCTTTCTGGACTAGTTTAAAAGAGCATTCTTGCAAGTCACAAATAATTGCACAGCCATTAAAACATTGTGGGTAAACCCATGAAGACACTCTTTCTACACACTATTTATGCCTTATAGAATGAATCTCTAATGCAATAAAGTATTTTGGTCTTAGCTGTGCATAATAAACAAATTCACATTTAAAAATGACAAAAATGGTTTTATATATTTAGCAATAACTCTGTCAGAAATATCTTGCTATCCTGTCCATTCATCATTTTTCATTCCACCCAAAACTCAATCTCAGTGGTGCATGTCTACCTCTGGACTAGTTCTCTCAAGCTTCATTTCCTTCTGCCGGAATAAATCTCCCCAGATGGATGACGGCATGTTACCTTGTCTCTTATCTCTCTGTTTTGCACACTCAAATGTCCTCTCTTGTCTTAAAGGGGAAGCTTTGATGACAGATTATAAGGCCATGATATCATTTTGTAATTTAACATCATTGTATCCAAGAGTCCAACATTTATCTGTAGTGCTCTTCAAAGGGATTGCTTGCTGTTAGCACTGACTCAACTATTTCTTCTTCAGAGTAGAGAAAATTCCAGGATTCATCAATCTTCAAACACATTTCTTAAAAACTTTGTGTTCAGCAAATCCAAATTACATTTTGAAGCATTTTCTTTTTATCTTTTAAACCCTTCAGTGTTTAAGGGAAATTTAATCAATAGTTACTCTTCCTACTTCAAATTTAAATCAATAAAATGTATGTGTTTTAAGTTATTTGATATGCTCAAATACTTAATTACATAAATAACAAAATTCTTCTTATTTGTGATTGTTTAAAAATTCCCCAAAATTCACTTATAAGGCTCTACTATTTAATTTCAAAACTCGAATTACGAAATATCACTTTTTCCAATGTGTTTGCTTTTATTGTACTTCCCATTACCATTTATCCCCCCGGCAATCACTACACTGTTGTCCATGCCCATGAGTCCTTTTCCCTTTTTCTCGATCCCTCCACACCCCAATACCTCCTCCCTCCCAGAGCGGTCAGCTTGGTCTCTATCTTTGAATCTGTCTCTCTTTTGCTTGTTAGTTCATGTTCATAAGATTCCACATATGAATGAAATCATTGGTATTTGTCTTTCTCTGACTGGCTTACTTCACTTAGTATAATGTTCTCCAGGCCCATCCATGCTGTTACAAAGGGTAAATTTTTCTGTTTTTGTTTTTTTTTTATGGCCAAGTAATATTCTACTGTGTAAATGTCCCATAGTTGCCATTTGACCCAGTGATTCCACTTTTGGGGATTTAACCGAAGAAACCTTAAAAATAATTTGAAAGAACATAAGCACCCCATGTACACTGCAGCATTATTTACGATCACCAAGATATGGAAACAGCTCAAGTGCCTGTCAGTAAATGAATGGAAATATCAATTCTTAACTTAAAAAGATTATGTAGGACATCGACTTTACCCAGTCGATAATTTTTCTATTTGTTATAGTCAGTCCTGAAAAATATCATTGTGTCTAAAGGGTGATTGAAACTCTAGAAATTAGTATTTCAACACTGAATTTATCAGCAGTTCATCCTAGATGTACACATTGTCCTGGCTGAGATGAGGTATGTACCCATTATAGGGAGCAGTTGTCATGCTTTGAGCAGGCTAATGAGACAAATATGTCTCATTAAGGAGACAAATTGAATAAAGCCCTATATACTCAATTCTAGCCTTAACTACCTAGCACATTCCAGCATAGATGTTGTTTTATGACTGATAAACACTTGACTTTTGCCCTGAAGAGGTGAGGATTGAATGAAAAAGAGGTGCCTAAGTCAAATCCTGTGGTTCTCAAGCCAATAGGATAAATAACTGTCTGGCCTTCTTCTCGTGCACCAAATACTGTCTCCCTCCTGTAATGGCTGTATAGTTCTCAACTTTTATCAGTAATCTGAACCCACAGGAGGCTATGTCTGCAGGTACCACAGTTAGGAAAATAAAAATATATCGTATCTCCCTGGTGATAGAACTTCCTTTTTGACATGTAAACTTACTTTTCACCTTTCAGACCAACAAATGGATATTTATAATGTGGGAGGCACTTGGCTTTGCCACCTTGTTAATCTACAAACAGGTTTTAAATTTTATAAAGTTCTGATATGTGTTTTATACAATTTATATAGTCTCAAGTACCTGTCACTTTTTGCTGAGGGACACATTTTTTGGCTTCAGAAAAAGATTTCAAATCATAAAATGTTTGTTTGTTTTGCTTACAAATTTTAACATATTTTTAAATCTTGAGTGATTTTTTCTTTTCATTTAGAAGACATTTATTCCTACATTATTCTCTCCTTAAGAACAGCTGATTAATAAAATTAGAGGTAAGAAAAACTCTACAATGCTACTACTTTCTTGTTTTCTAACTGGAATAATGAATACCAGGATTGGGTTCTTTAAAATGATTGTTCTCCCTGTGTGTTTAGGGGGCATTAGGGTAGGGAGTTTTTAACTCCTTTTGGACAGGAAGATTAATCCTTTCTTGGCTCCAAGATGAAATCATTACCTCAAACCATGAAACTTTTCGTTATAATATTATAATACTATAATACTGTTAAATATTTCCATGGCAACCATAGCCCAGTGTAGCCCATCCTCCAGAGCAACCCTGAGAAGTCAGTATTGTCAAACTGGTGTGTCACGGATTAAGAACCTGAGAATGAAAGCAATTAAGAGACCTTTCCAAGGTTAATCAGCTGGTAAGGATTTCTGTGTTTGAGCCCAGAGCTTTTTTTCCTGTAGAACTCTCTGCTGATTTGGTAATGTTTTGATTTTGGTTTTGTGTATGGAGTATGGCACTTTCATTTATAGAAAGTGGAAAAGACCAGATCAAAGACACTTAACTAAAGTATAATTATCTCTTTAGCAAATACAGTCCCTTTTCTGTAATATAATAGTTAAGCAAAAATAAACCAACCACCCAGTGAAAAGACATCTGCTCCTTAATCAGTTGTGTTCTTGTTGGAAAGAGAGATGTCAGTTTATAAGCGACTTAAGGGGGATGGGGGTGGGATAGACTTTGTTAAAGACTCCAAGCTATAACAGAAATGAAAAAAGTTATTCAGCCTATGTTACATAAATTTTACTGTTTAGTTCTAAGTAAAATTTGGGGGAAATATATAGAAAATTCACACAACAAATCTTTGCATTTTGAAAAAGCTTCTAATATTCTGAATTTCGCAGATGTCCCTTATCTGAGAAGGCCACTCCATTTTGGTTTCCAAGTTTATACATTTTCTTATCGCTCTTTATATTAGCTGGCAAATGCATAAATCTACTAATACCCAAGATTCCCAATATTCAGAAATTCCAATTATTCTCTCTCTTTACCTCTCTTTCCTATGCACATGTATACCATGCACACAGATACACACAGAGGGTAGAAACTGAATTAATTCCTGTTCTTCTGTGCTTAAAGTTTAAATTCACTTTGATGTCAGCCTTGTAGGTACACGCAAAATACAATAATTAAGTAGCACCCACAGTGGACTGCATTTCAGGTTCCAAGTGCCCCCAAATCTGCAGGAGTCTCTGAGAGGCAGTCATTGGGCTTAGGTTGTGGGGTTTGTATTTATGCCATATAACTCTTTAAGATACTTGAACAAATGTATGTACTAGAGCTAAAATGTCTACCCAACTGCTTAATGTTTAAAAACATGCAATTCTGGAAGGGTGATCTTTTATTTGTTATACTTTGGAATAATACTGGCATAATGAACCAAAATTTATTGCTCTGTAACTAACCCCACATTCCTGCTTACTTTTTAAATTTGTGAGTTACAGTTTACACTCAGTATTATTCTGTATTAGTTTCAGGTATACAGAATAGTGGTTAGACCATCATATACTTTACAAAGTGTTCCCTTCCGATATTTGAAGTGCCCACCTGCCTCTATTTGTGGTTATGACAATATTATTGACTATATTCCCTATCCTATAATTTACATCCCTGTGACTATTCATAACTCCAATTTGTACTTATTAATCCCTTCACTTTTTTCATACAGCTCCCCAGCACCCCTCCCCTTTGGCAGTCATCAGTCTGTTCTCTGTATCTGTGAGTACTTTTCTATTTTGTTTGTTCTTATAACTTCCTGAAATATCCATTCCTTCCTTCCTTCCTTCCTTCCTTCCTTCCTTCCTTCCTTCCTTCCTTCCTTCCTTCCATATTTCTTTTGTTTCTTCCCTCTCCCTCTCCCTTCCTTCTTTCCTTTCTCTTTCTTGTCTAATAAAAAGTGCTTCTCTAGAGTGAGCTATTATAGTCTGGAGGGTCTCAACCACAACTAACACTATGTGGAGAATTAGCAAAGAGACATTTAGATTTTTTATTCATGAAAGAATAAAAACTTCAAAGTTGCACATTATATTTTGATAAAACTTTAATTTTTGTTTTTCTTAAATTTGTAGTTTCATACTTCTAAACACACTTTGTTTTGTCATAGCTATCTCTAGAAAAGAGTTTATCAGATGATATTTTGCATCTATTTACATTTAGAGATATATTTGGGAGAAAATTTTTTAAAAAGAGTACTTTAAGAAAGAATCAAACACATTTATTATAATTTTGAAATTAAACAGGTTCTAAAGGAAATTAATAATAATGTTTCTTTTGTTTTTTAATTAAACTTCTGTGGTCATAGTAGAATGTGCATTGTAAATACAAGTGTTCTAATTTTATACTTTCCTAAATTAATATCAAGGTGAAGGGGTTGACTATCAATATATGCATCTGTCTTTACCATTCATAGAAATCATGTGTATACACATCTAGTAAACACTAGACTCCAAGTCCTCTCATATAGAAAAATTAGAGCTACTTTGAGAACAAAGCAACAAGCCCTCATTTTTTTTTCCACCAAAATGTGCATAAAGAGTAATAGCACACTTTTGGGTCTTATTTTTCCCTATGAGCTGTTGTAGTTATTCAATAACATTAAAGTTAAAGTGAAAACAAATGAGTGACTGAAAACAGAAGGTTAGTTAGTAAAGTAATAGTAATAATAATAAATAATAATAATATTAATACTTAATAGTATTTAATAGCAAGAATTCAATGATAGGTATTAACAAAGCAATATCAAATAATTTATAACCATCTAGTTTTAATAAAGTGGCCTGGAGCACAAAATAGATGATCTAGCATTTAAAAAAATAATGGATGAAACATATACATAATACAGTGTGATATAGCTTTATGCATATACAGTCCTCATGGATTTTTATAAAATCTCTAATTTCTTAAAGAATTATTGTTATCATAGAAGTAAAAATACTGTACATATTTTCAGTTCATCTTTACGTTTGAAAATTAAGCTCACTCATCAATTGGGTGAATAATTTTATTCTTGAGAAGGAATGACTTCTTTTTAAACTTTTCACATCATGATACCTACATCTGCTATATCCAATTCATGTGTTTTCTGCCTGCTTTTGTTATGGGATTATATCTCTTTTGTTATGGTAAATTATGGTAATTCACAACAATGAAGTCCCTTGGCCTTATTTCTGCCAAGACTTTGCACCCTCTGCTGGTATGACCAAATTTAGAAGTAATAGGCAGAGGTGATTAGGTACCATCCCCTGATAATGACTCTTATTTATCTTTTGCATGGAAGTCAATGGCTTGAGAGCTCTTCAAGGCATAGCTGATGTCAGCACAACAGGGGAGAAGATCATTTCTAGTCCATACCTCCTTTTCCTGGCTCACTGTTTCTGCGTAGGTGAGAGTGAAGTTACCTCATGTGAATAGAGTTTATTCTTTCCTAGTGTCTACCAGGAGTAGTTTTGGTACTCATTTTTGTTTAAGAAAATAATTTTTCAACATACTTTTATAGTTATCACTTCAGCCTTTTCCTTTGAAAGTCAATAGACATAATGTATTGACTTAAACCTATCTGCATGCACCTTCAAGATAAAGTTCATAGGGTTATATCCATTCCAAGTTCTCTATTTATCCAAGCAATGTGGAAGGTAAATTCAAGCATTATTTTATCTATCCATTCAGGAAACAATTGTTAAACAAATCCTATGTGTCTCTTTTTGATCTTGAGAATGCAGAGTAACAGTATTTGTTTTCAGAGATGAGCATAGTCCAGTGGGAAAGGCAGGTAGAAAAGATGAATATCACTAAGTACTACCTAAGTGCTGTATGAAACCTATGAGTAAAGTGCTACTGGAGACTGACTCTGGCTAAAGCAGTTGAGAAAAACTTGCCTTGGGCAAGATGGCTGCTATGAATTAGACTGAAGTGTCCTTGACAGTCTACATGATGAGTTAACCATATGTGTCTTCCCCTAAGTGCTTTATTATGACTATAATCATTATGCCAATCACATGAAAAAAATCCAGAAATTTTAATAGTTGAGTTCCTATATAATTAGGATTTTTGGGTATTTTAATCATGTATTTCTACTTTTAATGTGTATAAATCTCAATTATTTCTTAGATTATAATTCATATGCAAACATTGCATTATTTTCCAGTTATATTTACCTTTTATATGCTCCAATATATTTAAGATGTCTCCATTATTTAATAAACAGTGTTAATTAACTAACTGCTTTTGAGTTGGGATGAAGGATGGAGGGGAGTAATCACTTGGTTGAGAGTAAGAAATCCCTATTTCTACTAGCAGCTCCAGCAGTTTTTATGGAATGGTTTGGGAAAAATCATGAAATCCATTGTACTCACAGCTTTAAAATGTGAAGTTGGATAGCACATTGAACTAGAGTTAAAAACCTGACATTCTATGTACTCCAGAATGGTGTACTTAGGACTCCTCTAATTCCATCCTTCAGTAAAAGAAGTGATGAGGTTGGCAAATATTGTCAAAATTAAATCTTTTAGATCTTTGGAAATAAAGAAAATGGCTTGCAATAATCCAAGTAGTATTTATTCAAGAAAAACAGTGAAATCTTAGTAAGAGTAGCAAACTCCATAGTGTTTTAACTTGCTTTCTTCCCAATTCCATCTTCCAAGATCTGTAGTGTCTTTGAAACGACAATCTTTGAAACCACACCAGTTGGAAAAACCTGTTGTCTAGAAGCCACTGAATGGGCAGAACAGGTTTGGAGCTCACTCACTAAAAGCCTCATCCCCAGAGAACTATCTTCAGTTGACCTGGCAGTGCCCTGAAAAGCTCCATTTTCATGGCTTGTCTCTTTTTGACATGACTTCATACTTGCTCTGTACATGCAGCCATATTTATTCTGTATTCTATTCTTAGGGTGTTTGTCAGAAACAATCAGCAGCAATTTGTTAATATTGTAGCTGCCTAAGGCAGTGATTCCAGATGGGACTAACAAGAAGCTGACCAAAAAACTTTAAGGAAAAATTGGCAAGTGAAATATCCATAGGGGGCTTTGGAAAGCTATTCTGACATATACCTGAGAGACCAGAAGGACATTTGCATAGGCAGAGCTGTGCTCATGCTTCGGGAAGACCTGAGAAAGATACTAACTGTTTACCTTAGACTGACCTTCAGGCTCTGCACCAGCATGAAGTGAAGGCTAAGCTGCCTGATGGAACATTGAAAATGTATCTCAGTATGCACAGAGAAACCCTTTGACAAAGGCTGAGAGACTTAATAGTTCATGGTATTTAAGGTAATTTTTGATCAGTTATTAGCTAATCACAAATAGACATATCATAGAGAGTCCGATTAAACCCATACACAAAGAGAATAGTAACTTGAAAACAGGATGAGAAATTTTGGTTGAGCAGAAAATGGTATCTTTTAGTTGGGTCTCATTGTATTCATGCTAATAAAACTCAGTATGCATAGAAGAGACAGATTCTGATTCAACTCTACAAAAGTTGGGCTTATAAGAAAGGCAATGTTACTGATGTATTTTGTGTAAAGTTGTTTCTCTGTAAAACTGTGCAAAACACTGTTAAATCAATGTATCCTGACAAACATAGTGTATTTAGGAAGCTAGTACCTAAGTACTTAGTGATTCTAAATACCCTTAAATACCACAAGCAGGCCTTGCTCCAAAACTGACACTTCATGGGAAATGTTGATAAATCAAACTGATTTTTTTTAAAGAAGAAAAATTCATCCAAGGTAATTCGATGGTCTAATTGACTTTATTGTGCAATTCATGAATCAGGAAACATTCCATCTAGCAAGCAGAGAGGTGTGCTGAGAAACTTTATGATGTGGAAGGTTTTTATAGGCACAAACTGGGCATAGTAAGAAATTTATTAAGAAAAGAAAAGAAAGGACTGTTTTAGGAAAGATTATCTTTCCTTAAGGGAAGTTGGTAGGGTGGGGTTGGGTTATTGTCAGGCAGATTGCTGAAACTTCCTTTGGGGGGACAGTGCAGGGGCCCATGTGACAAAGTGCTTGATTGGTACTGATCAGAAAATTCAAGACGGACCGATTAAGATTACCTTTCTAGAGAAGGGTTGGAACTTGCAGTTCAGTCAGGTAGTAAGTCTAGGTTTGGCTCATGGGTTTTAGGACAAGTGACTCAGTTTGGGCCTGTGATTTTTTTCTTTAACATTCTTTAAGTTGAGTCACTAATCAAAATTATTTTTACCAACTATAACAAGTGAAATTTGGAGGAAAGAAGATGCTGAAGAAACTAGATCTTGAGAGGAGAAATGGAAAACAGTATCTTCTTCCATTTTTTTCCAATAAATTGATATGAATTTAAGAAACAAAATTCAGTGAAAGTGAAAAAGGTCTCTGTTAGCCTATCTCAGAATAAATCTAAGAATTAAATAGTCATGTCTCTCAAGAATTGGTAAAAAAAGTCACTATTTAATCCTCTCCAAGCACTTATTCCACTGAGGGAAGAACCTATGGCCTATTATTTAAGACATTCTGAATTCTTGGTTACATCTGAAATCATAAATTAAAAAATATATATAGCTACCATTGTTTTGGCTCTACTATGTATAATGTGATCATCAGAAATATATAGATTATGCAAATAATTTTAAGGCACATTAGTAAAAATTGGTGAAGTTTAATAAAGGAAGAATTCTCTTCCCCTTTTTCTACTATTCCTAATATTCCACAGTTGTCTATTTGTTCTTTAAGAACTGGTGAAAGATATCAAGGCTGTATGCCTAAATCACCAAGATTAAAACAATGGAAATTTGTTTGAAAGATTTTACTTTTAAACTAAATCTAGATATTAGTGGAAATACATGGACTGCTAGGTGATGATAGGGTTCCATGTTTTTCGTTTTGTGTTTTCAAATTTTGTGGGCAGGGGACAAGAATGCTGCAGTTTTATGGACATTTGAGCCACTCACGTCCATCAGAGATGCTGTACTTTGAAATCTCTTGCTGTTGTAGTTTAATTCTGTGTCCCCTCAATAAACTTTTCTGTTTGTTTATTGCTGATTCCCATTCTAATGAAGGGTCTCTATCCCAGGCTAATGCTGAAAAATTCATATCTATTATGAGTTCATAAGTTATTAAATTCTTATATAATTAGTAGAGAATCTATTGTGGTTTTAAAACCTTGCACTAATAAAAATTTAAGTGTAAAATTTCCTGTTTGCATGAGGGGAAGAGAAAGGAATCAGCTTTGTTCGTATCTTCTGTATGCTAGTTTTTATGCTAGTTGTGATACCTCATTTTAAAACTATGGAATTATATCTAATATTAATTATAGATATAGTTAAGAAGAAAGAAAGGGAATTTAGTCTAGTAGCTATGCTAGGTCACATAGCAGGCAAATATTTAAACTTAGATCTGTCTGATTCTCCAGCTCATGTTCTCTCCTCAGTTTATAGATACAATTACTGTCATTGCAACAATCAAGTTAGATAACTATATGACAGCTTTCCTGCATGCATTATTTCATTTAATATTTTTACCAGCCATATGAGGCATGTGACTCTTGAAAAATCATATATCAATGTTCTGACTCCAGTGCCTGAACTCTTACAGTAACATCAGTGTTTCTTTTTTTTTAATTAAGATTTTATTTATTTTTAGACAGAGGGGAATGGAGGGAGAAAGAGAGAGGAGAACATCAGTGAGTAGTTGCCCCTCATGTGCCCTCTACTGGGGACCTGGCCTGAAATCTAGGCACGTGCACTGGTCAGGGAATTGAACCTGCCACCCTTTGGTTCACAGGCCACTGCTCAACCCACTGGCATATCAACTAGGGTGTGACATCAGTTTTTCTGAAGTCTCTACCAGGGGTGTTCAACCAGTGGCCCATGGGCCACATGCAGCCCAGAATGACTATGAATGCAGCTCAGCACAAAATCGTAAATTTACTTAAAAGCTTTTATTTGCTCATCAGTTTTTGTTAATGTTTGTGTATTTAATGTGTGGCCCAAGACAACTTGTCTTGCTTCCAGTGTGTTCCAGAGATGCCAAAAGGTTGGACCCCTGAGTCTGGTATTCTACTTTATGCAAATATTCTTCCTAATGTAATTATATTTACTAGTAATATTAGAAATAGGTATAAGGAACAGCTGCTATGTGCATATAGCACTGCAGGGTGCTCAGTTTATTTATTTTTTTTGTCTTTCTATGTGTCATAGAAACTATGCAATTAGATTAATTTTTTTATGAATAATGGACTGGCACCACATGGAGTGTGATAAGAAGTATAGGATGACTCTCACAAGCAAGAAGTTTATAGGTACACAAAAATTAAATAAGTACTTATGACCCCTTTCTTTAGAAATTACTCTCAATAAATTATCATTTTTTCTGTACAGGAAGGATCACAATTAAAATCTCTTAACATTTATTGAGCATCTATGTGTCTGAAATTCATCAACCAACAATTGCACAGTTTTATAAGCTGACAGTAGAACAATATGTAAGTATAGTTGCTAGTAGGAGAAATATGTAAGTAAAGTGGCCATTTACAGGAGGTACTGATTAAATCTGAGAGAGTGGTCAAAGGAGAAGATGCTCTCTGAGCTTGTTTTTAAAGCAATACAAAATTTCCTAAGGGAACAGGATTGAAGAGGATTTTGAGATACAAACTAATAACTGTAGTCATGGCTCTGGAAAGTACAGATTGTATTCTGGAAATGAAAAGTCTCTAGGGTTGTATGGTGTTTAGAAAGAAAGACTAGAAAGGAGAGAATGGAGTCTTGGGTGTCATGCTATGAAATTTTGAATATGGTCTTGAGGTAAAAGAAAACATTTATTACATTTTTGTAGCAGTGAAGTGATTCAATCAAACATATGTTTTAAATGTAGATTAAGGAATGAAGGCATTGGAGGCAGAGAGATTAAGTAAGAGGCTAGCATAAGGAACCTACAGAGAAAAAATAAAGCCTTAAGTCATTTGATAACCTTAGAGTGGAGGACATAGAGGTTGGCTTCTGAGGATCTGGGCTTTGGAGAAACATAGGAATCATGCATTTGATGTAGTGACTATAGAGGTTGCTTATGAAAAATCGGTATGGACAACATTCAACAGACAGTTGAAGACTAGAAAAGTAAATGTATATGTTCAAAAGAGCTGCAGCCAGTAGATAATAAACAAAACCAGGGGAGAGTTTTTAGAGTGACTAAGAAGAAGGTCAAGAAGCAAAAGAATTTTCAGGAAGGAGATTAAGTATATAGTTCTACAGTAGTTGGAGAAAAGGCAGATTTGCTCTAAGAATTCCTTAACTGTGATAATTCTTGTCTTTATCTTTATCTATTAAGAGACTGTCTACATAAGAAACATCCAAATCTGTAGAGAATTTTTGTGAGTTTATTTGAAGCAAACTGACAATTGCTGGAAGCAAAACCCCGACAAGTTGAGAAAATGCTTCTAAGAGTGGTAGTTTGCACCTTATTTTATACGTTACAATCAAAAAAGGAGGCATAAGGTGTTACATGAAATCCACTGGTGATAGATTAGGGAGGCAGGATAAAGCAAAGTGGGGATACTTCTGGGATTGGAAAAAAATAAAATGATAATAAACACTTTTACACAGGTGAGTGCAGGATAGTTAGGTCAACAATTAACAGGACAACAATAGCAATGTGGGGACCTGCGGTCTCCCCCTGGTGCAGTGCCTGTGCTTTAAGGGATAAAGAGAAATGGAAGTTTGACATTCCAAAGGTATGTTAGTGAAGATGTGAAAAGATAACATGCTCAGCTAAGGTAAAGGTTGACCTTTGTTAGGAAAAAATATGGGCTAGGACATGATTACCATCCATTACCTGCTTTTAGCTACAAAGTTTTTTAATTCCAGACCATCCTTCTTGGTGACTTTGGTCTCTGAGTTTGCTAGGCCACCATGCAGGCCTCCCCTGAGCTTGTCAGGTTTAGTATGTGGCCCCTTTTCATCCACAAGACTTACCTTTAATGGACTTTTAAAAATCTAGTTTGATTTTCCTCTCTTGTACCTTAAAATATTTTTCCATCAAGCCGTCTCCTTCATATAATCCCATCTGTGTCTCAGTGCACCTATCTATGTCTTTATTAGCCTTTAGGTTACTGACCTCCCACATCATTCCTTGTTGTCTTTCTTTTTAAATTAAATTCCAAGACAGATCAAAATTTACACATGGAACAATGATACACTTTACAGAGATTAAAGGATACATTTCTCTAAATTACTCAACTTAATCTTCTTTGCTCCACTTTGTGAACAAATGTTCCATGTTGTCATTTTTCATCATTAACCTAGAATAGGCCATTCCCATTATGTAATTTTTTAAATTGTCACTTCCTTTGTTGAGAATGTTTTCCTTCTCTTCTCTTCTTACATGGACTTGTCCTTCAAGTTTCAGTTCAAGTCCAGCCTCTTTCATTAAATATCTCTTTCTTCACATTGGCTTGTCTTTTAATGCTGTCTAAACAATTTGTATTTATCTTATGTATTAACTTCAGTTATTTGAATGTTGAAAATATGCTTTTATCTCTGTAATACATATTTCAATCTTCTTATAGGCAGGAATAACTTTTTTTTTTTTACAAGAACAATCCACTGCTCAGTATTAAGCACAGAGCAGAGACTCCCTAAATGCTTGTTGCAATCAATTGTATTATAATAATGTCATTGTGATTTTTATTGAGTTCAATATTTATTGAATTTCTATTACCATTACTCTTCTCTTTAAAATCCCTCTCTGCTGCAGATCATGTCTTGGAACTATCTCTTCAATCCCAGTTGAGATACTGGAAGTGAAAAGGAAAGGGCTCTGTTAAGGTCATGTGTCCAAAGAACAAGTGCTTTTAATGGAAAAGCAAGTGGTTGTGCAACATGGACGATGTTGCTTCTTATGTTCTACACACTTTGTAACTAAACATCTCCATTTTCAGGGAGGGATGATCAGAGGAATTGGGCTTATTTTGAAGCCTGGGGGATTTTGGTTGGACATAGAAAAATAACATTTCTGTACCAAAAGACATTAAACTGGAAAGGGTTAAAGAAAGAGGGTATTTGGGGAACTTTAAACTCAGTTTCCATCTTCCCTCTTGCCTTTTAGAGTTGCTCGGGAATCTCAAAACCACTATATTAAACACTAGTTCCTTACCAAGATTTATTATAATTAATCATGTCATAATGGAGTACAAATAAACTGGGCAGAATTCACTCCAAATTAAGTAAATTAAATAAATAGGCATCTGACTTCCTTACTCTAACCACCAGCTAAAACACCTTTTAAAAATGTCTTCTAATGGCAGTTAAGAAAGAATTTTCTGTTCTGTTCTGGTGAGAAGTTTTACTGCTTACACCTTTTGTGAATGTTGTAAAGAAAAACTAAGTAGTGGTTATAAAATACTAGGAAAATTTAAAGTATTCTATAAATATCAAGTAATAACCAAATTAAGTGTAGAAATTCCAAGTAATAAAAAATATTCAAATAGTTGAGTATCTAACTGGAAGTTGGTCTTAAAGATGGTTTTGCTATTAAAAACCTCTTTTGAGTTTTCCTAATATTTCTTTTTATCCATTCTTTACGTATACAGCACACTATATGTTTTCAGTTAGCTTCAGATAATTGAATAATTGCTTGAGAGATAAATGAATCAGGGAAAATTGAGTATTTTTCTTCACAGTTACAGTTCATGACATATTAAAATGTTTCTCTTTTTAGTTGATAAACAAAAGTATTTGCTCAGATATGTGAAGCCATGCTGTAAGAAAAAATAAAGTAAAAAAAATCATTCTAACAACAAATAATTAATTATGAAACACCCAAATTGCATTAGTTAACATTATGAATTATGTTCCTAGGTAATTGTATTTTCTTTTAAAGTATACATTCTTCTAAAAAAGCAAAGGTGTGATATGCTTGCATACTACGTGATATGTGAATTTATTCTCTCCCCTATCAAACTACCCTTATGTCTTTTTTTTGAAAAGTTAAAAATCCCTTAATTTTTTATTCCTGGTACCACTCCCACAATATATCTGATGTAATGAAAAGAAAAAGGAAAAGAGAAAGCTACGACAGATAAAAAACCTTAGGAAGGTATAGCTAATCAACACTCCATGGTATCGATCAATAGCTGCACTTCGCACGAACTGCAGCTAGGACTGCCGTCCTGAACGAGAAGGGTTTCCTGTTCAAGCTGCAGTAACTTTTCTGACTACGGATCATCGTTCCTTCTGTGGCAGATTTTTACAGTTCCTCTAAATGCATGTGGGATGACTCTCTCCAAGTAACCTGCGACTTTTCTGACAACTCCTCGCTCTCTCTCCTGCAAGAACTGTAGCTGTTTTCTGATGAGTTTTTAGAACCTTCTACTACCATCTCTACCACTTCCACCACCAGATCCATAACCACCACCATAGGAGCTGCCCGAGCTTCTTCCACCAAACCAGCCCCCTTCAGAGGTCCATAATTCGATTGCTGTTGTCCGCTATAATTTCCTGAATCATTATAATTCTGGCTACCACCATAGTTATTGCCAACATTTCCCCCTTCCTTGTAACCATATCCTTCACCACCACCACCACACCACCACCTACCTGGTCCTCCACCACCACCATAGCCTCCTCTACTACTGTAACCAGGACTACTGTCATTGTCACCACCATCACCTCCAAATCCACTATATCCACCATCGCCTTCCTAACTACCTCTGCTGCTACTTCCACCACAGCCTCCTTTTCCACTTGAGTTTCCACCATAGCCAAGGTAACCTCCAAAGTTTCTTCCACAACCCATTAAGTTGCCAGATCCACCTCCATGCCTCTTTGCGATCCAGCAGGCTGCATTTCTTGTTTAGAAAGGAGCATTTTCACTTCAAAAATTAATAGTGTCATATTTCCGAATAACAATTTTATCAACAGAATAATGACCATTAAGTTACAAAAGCAAGTGTTTTTTTCCCCCATTCTGCCTATCTTCTATAACTTCTATGGTTTCAATATTGCCATACTTTTAAAAGTAGTCTCTCAGGTTATATGCTTCTTTATCTTCTTTAATACCACACAAAAAATTTTTCTTCCCTGTTTGATGGGCACCAGGCTTTGCAGCCTTCTCTCTAGAAACAGTTCTCTTTGGCTCCACAGCAGGCACCTCGATCAAGCTTGCCCACATTGCTGCATCTGCCTCTTCAACACAAGAGTGAATACAAAACCAAGGCCCTGGGAATGCTTGGTTTGGGGGCCTCTCATCACCACACCATCTGTGAGTGTGCCCATTTCTTGAAATGTTCTCTTAACCTACCACCTGTAGTTTCGAAGCTCAAACCACCAGTAGACAGTTTTTTCAACTGCTCTGGTTCCTTTGGATCATGGGCTCCTACTACCCTGTGGCTGCGGTGCCAATAGTCAGAGTCGGGCTGGGGGCGACCAGGCGGTGTTTTTATCTCCATTTTGAGACCATACTCTTCTCTTCTAATTCGAGTTCAATATGGGACCAAGAGGAAGAGGCCTACCTCTGTCTCGTGCTTCCTGCCATTGGCGATTCTCTCAGAGATTCCTGGCCCCCTGGTGAAGCAGAGACTATCGTACTCTGGGGTTTCTTGAATTATCTGATGCCCTGATAACTTTGGCAGTCCACACCTGCTCAACAATGTCTCATTTCCTCCGGAAATGCTTTCTGTGAGCAATTGAGTTCAACAGTTCCAGAGTTTGCATCAATTTGCATTTACCTCTTTCCCAGGGGAGCCCTCTGCTTGCTCTTTACTAGTGCCTAATTGGGGACATTAGAGCCAGAGCTAGGGAGGGTGCCACAGGCTCCTGTTTGGGAGCTGTAGCCAGACCTTATCAGGCAGTTTCACGCTCATGATTCTGCCACTCCTGCCCTGTTACCCCTGCCTTATGGAAAACCGCCCAGTGTGCTCCTAGAGGCAAGCCACTGAAATTGCTATTGCCCTTTGGCAACCTCAGTGACTGATTTGTTTTATGGTTGAATTCTCTTGCATAATCTCAGAAGGTAATGCAAAAGATTCAGAATGCCAGCAGCTTGGAGCAAAAACCCAATCACTCTTTTTCTCTCCCTGTGTTGGCTTCTCAGCTGGGGTTAGACTTGGAGTTGACAGGACAGGTTTTGCTCTCAGAGCAGCAGGGCAGGGATGGAGTTCAAACAAGGAGAGAGAGCCAGGTATACCATTTGTTTAATTGCCTATGAGGTTCCAGGCTCAGCTGCATCACAGATCAAAAACTGGGAACTATTTACTACTAAAGGCATCCTCAGAGTCTTGCTCTGTGGTCCAGGCTGTTGGCCTTTTCATACCTACTGGCTTTTTAATTCTCCAAATGTTTCACCTCCTGCCCAAATCTTACCCTTAGACAGGAAATTTAGTTGTTTCAGGTTTTTTTTTTTTTTTCTTCCAGATTTAAAGAAGCTTAAATGTAAAGAAGCTTACATTTAAGTAAAAAAATATCTGAAATTTAGTCAAGAGTAGTGACATAGCAGATGTTACACAGGAAACCTGTGCCTATCGTTACCTTGTGAAAAGTGCACCATCCTGCTTGTTGATTGGGTAAATGCTTTTGTTTGTTCTTTTTAAGTTGTGGAAAGGCTGTGGAGCCTAGGTACTTTTCCCCTCAGTACCAAGTCTCTGTTCAGGTGAAGGCAGCCTGATGATGTCTTCCAAGAGTAATTATGGACCATTGAGAAAATTCAGTGTAGCTAATATCCCCTTTCCTTGAAGCTAGAACTATTTTAAAAGATTACATATCAAATGTAAGTAAAAATGTTTTCTGCTTAAAGATGCAACATATCAATAAGAGTATGATTTTGCATTTCTCAAGATCTCAAATATATATAGAGACAAGCAGTAGAAATTAAAGGAAAATGTGGCTCAGGTGGGAAACTTTGGGAAATAAAGAGGGCTGCTTTATCGAAAGTTTGGTCCTAGGATTGCTAATTATTATTTTTTTAAATAAAAACAGAGATTGAGATTTTTCTCCCTGTTTTAAGTATTAACATAAAATTTATTATTTAAAAAAATTGAAGGCTTATCAGATGGGCAAGCTATTATTTGTGAACTTTAAGTATATAATCTTTATCTTTAAGCCAGATGGGAAAACTTGAGTTAGATTATGAAATTATTATTTATAACCTTTTAGAGTGAGAAATATTCTAGTGAGTTACTTCAAGTAGCATCCTCAGTATTTCCTCATTTGTTTTGTATGACATTAAAACATAAGAAATGGTGTCAAAAGCCCTTTTAGGGAACCAAGCGCTTGGCCATAATTTTCTTTTTGCCCTTATTAGAGAAAGGGCATTATATGTGTACTAAATCTTTTCAACTTGCAATTAAAGTGTTTTCTTTTTTTTTTTTTTTAACTCAGCTTCTTTTGCAATATCCTCTTCGAGACCATACTCAGCAAGCCTTCCCAGGAGGGAGATGAATCTTTCCTCACTCTAGGCAGCTTGGCTACAAGAAGAGAACAGGGTGGGTATCCGTGTGCCATCAGGTTTGCAGACTATAACTCTACTGGGAAAGACTTCCCACTCTATCGTGCTGATGTCGCTCCTGCTCTCTTCCTTCAAGATAGCATTTCTTACTCCTCTCTGAGTTCATTATTAACAGACTTTTCTCTCACCTAATTCCTGGTGCTTTAAGCAACTCCAATTTTGGGCCTCCTAAGCCATTTCACGTACATTTGAATGCAGCCATTTTTTGAATTTAGAACTATATTTGATTTTGTCACATAAGCAGGGAAGATAGGGGCTGTCAATCCCACTCCTAGCTTTTCTTGACACAGCTTGCATGAGAAGCAGTATTTATCCCAATAACCTTTTCATGACATTTGGGAGATGGGTTTTCTTTTCTACCCTTAGCTACAAAGGCACATGCTGTTTGCTTTCTTTCTATGAACTTCATCTGCATACAGGAGACTATGACAGTGTCTACCATAGTTAATCTACATATTACCTCTTCTTCCACAGCAGTCTTACTAAAGGAGGTAGGAAATATCACCTATGTAATCATCTTATAGACTAAGAAGAGAAAAATACTTCTCTTTTTAGAAGCAAAAATCTGCCAAATATTGACTTTGATGTTTCTATACTTCTAATCACTTCATTTACATTGATTTTATCAATGTCCTTAGTTTATCTTCTCTTGGCTAAGCTTACAGTATCTATGAGGTGAAAAATTTTTTTTTTGAAGACAATTTGAATTAAACCTTCGGTAAAGTGTCTTGAGGCAATGTATTAGAGAATTTAGCAATTACTAAATCCATTGCATCTATTGCATTTTCTTCATGTGATAATTCAAATTCTTGCCAACAAGATCACAATTGTGGGAATAATTTCACCTTTCCACACTGTTTTCTTTTTTCTTGGTTATCTTCCTGGTGTTCATAATAGATTTCCCTTTGTCCTTTGGATTAAATTAACCTCCATAATTCACATCACAATAATGTTTGTGATTATATCTGGATTCTCAGATGTTTCAGATAACTCTGTTCCCTTAACCTCCACAGCTCAAATTGACCCCAGCCTTTTGTAGTATTTTGTGCCATGTAATTTTTGAGTTGGAAAACCCATACTGGAAAGAATTTTGGCTATCAGAACTTGTGCCTAAATTCCTCCATACTCATAAATAATAGCACATAATATAGGAATTTGCGTGGATATACTCAATGCAGAATAAAATATAACATATGTGACATGAATTTGAAATATAAACTTTCCCTGAAATGTCTCAGTAGAATAAAGAGCTGTCTATTTGCTCATTGTAAGAGCTGTCTATTTGCCCCTTCCACATGGAGATGCCTCCTTTCAAAAACCCTACTCAGAGTCAGCTAGTGACTGTTTGAGCTTTCTGGAGTCCATGTCACAAGTATACAAGGCTTGTCCCCTTTGTTCAACATAGTTTACAGTTTTTCACATCTTCAACCATTACTACCCCCACAAAGCTGAAAATGATAGAAGTTAAAAGGACTTCTGCAGAGCCACAGAATTTCAGTTCAGTGTCTGTCTATGTTCCCTTATGTTTCTTGTCCTGTGTTCCCTTTATTCCAGCACTGCTATGCCATATTTTAACTTTTTTGTCTCACATTTTTATTCTTTTTTTGAAGGAGGGAAATGTGAATTTAACTGCTCAGATGCCTGTTTTGAAGTAATTTGAGGTGGTGGATATTAATGACTTATAAAAAGCCTAAAATCAAAATAGTTTTAAATTTCTTTTTATTATACAACTTGAACTTTACTTACACCTGAGGGCCGCCTCCTTTAGTGTTTCATAAAGGCTCTACCCCACCCCCAAATCTTCATTTTATTTACTATTTCTATTCACCATGTCATCTCAATTTTTAATGCAAAATAAGTGTGGCAGGGGGTGGTGTCTGGCCATCTCTAGTTTCATAGATACCTTAATAAGTATAACATTTATTTTTAAAAAGTGGCTTTGCTGGTTATGTCAAAAGATAAGATGAAATACATTTTTAGGACCCATTTAGATTTTCATCTTGTCTGTGCTACAAGTCTTAACTCTTTTAAAAAGTGGTCTGTTTCTTGTTATTTAAGATGCTTTTGTTGAGGCAGAAGTTCTATGCCTGATCCCATGGAGGGCCTAGCTCCACAAACAGCCCCTGCGCTTCTTCATGCAGCCTTCCAGCATGTGCACCTGCCTGCTGCTTGCCGTTCACTAGTTTAATTCACATTTGCTGGGTAGCCTTCTTTTGTTCCACCTGTACACACTGCTATTGTTTGTCTTGGTATCTATGCCTTAAGCAGATTGAAATGCTAGGTTTGGTGGCAAGATGAACACCCAGATAGTCTGTTAATGAATGACATTTTCTGTTGTTGTTAAGAAAATAGAATAATTGTGTTTAAAAATCTAGGTTTGTGAAATTTTGAAGTATTTTAGCTAGACTGCTGTTTATTAACTTTGGGAGAAATTTAGTCCACCTATTTTTGTTTGCACTTAATACATCACAATAATAGTTGAGAAATTGTTCATGTTTCTCTGTGAGACTCTTTTTTAACCTTTCTTTTTTCTGATCATACTTCAATCTTTATTGTATTTTTCCATTATCATTTAGTCCTGTTATACCTCCTTACCCCCAGCAATCATAACATGGTTATCTATGTCCATGCATCCTTTTTGCTTTTTGCTCAATCCCTACAATCCTTACCCTACCCCTGCCAGCTGTCATCCTGCTCTCCATCTATGAGTCTGTCCCCATTTTTCTTGTTAGTTCAGTTTGTTCATTAGATTCCACATATGAGTGAAATCATATGGTATTTGTCTTTCTCTGACTGGCTTATTTCACTTAGCATAATGTACTCCAGGGCCATCTATACTGTCACAAAGGGTAAAATTTTCTTTTTTTGTGGCTGAATAGTATTCCATTGTGTAAATGTCCCATAGTTGTTTTATCCATTCATCTTCTGATGGACACTTGGGCAGCTTCCATATCTTGGCTATTGTAAATAACACTGCAATAAACATAGGGGTACCTATGTTCTTTTGAATCAGTGTTTTGGGTTCCTTTGGATATATTCCCAGAAGTAGGACAACTGGGTTGAAAGGCAGAACCATTTTTAATTTTTTGAGGTATCTTCATACTATTTTCCACAGTGGCTGCACCAATATGCATTCCTACCAACAGTGCAAAAGGGTTCTCATTTCTCCCCATTCTTGCCAGCATTTGTTGTTTGTTGACTCATTGATGACAGCCCTCTGACAGATGTGAGATGATATCTCATTGTGGTTCCATTTTTTAAAATTAAATTTAATATTATTTTTTCATTACCATTTATTCCCCTTATACCCTCTTCCTCCCCCAAGCAATTACGACACTGTTGTCCATGTCCATGAGTCCCTTTTCCTTTTTGCTCAATCCCTCCACCCTTAATATACCCCATCAATAGCTGTCAGCCTGCTCTCTATCTCTGAGTCTGTCTCTCTTTGGCTTGTTAGCTCAGTTTGTTCATTTTATTTTGCATTTTTCTGATGATTAGTGACATCGAGCATCTTTTCATATGTCTACTGGCCATCTGTATGTCCTCTTTGGAGAAGGGTCTATTCAGGTCCTTTGCCCATTTTTAATTGGGTGTTTGTGTTGTGGTGTTGGGTTTTATAAATTCTTTTAAAAGTTTTGGATATTAACCCCATATCAGATATAGTGACAAATATGTTCTCCCATTCGGTGGGTTGTCTTTTATTTTGCTGATAATTTCCTTTGCTGTGCAAAATATTTTTAGTTTGATGTAGTCCAATTCATTTATTTTTCCTTTCATTTCCCTTGCCTGGGGAGATATATCCAATAAAATATTGCTACAAGCAAAGTGCAAGATTTTGCTGCCTATGTTTTCTTCTGCGATTTTTATGGTTTTAAGTCTACTATTTAAGTGTTTGGTCCACTCTGAATTTACTCTATTTTGTGGTGTAAGAAGGTGGTTTAGTTTCATTTTTTTTGTGTGTACCTGTCTAATTTTCCTGACACCATTTATTGAATAAATTCTCTTTAGCCCATTATACGTGCTTGCTTCCTCTGTCAAATATTAATTGACTATAAAGGTGTGGGTTTATTGGTTTATTTCTGGGCTCTCTATTCTGTTCCATTGATTTATATGCCATTGATTTTTATGCCAGTACCATGCTGTTTTGATTACTATGGCCCTATAGTATTCTTTGATAATAGGTAGTGTGATTGTTCTTTTTTCTAGTGTGACTTTGTTCTTTTTTCTCAGGATTGCTGTTGTTATGCAAGGCCTTTTGTGGTTCCAAATATATTTTTGAAATATTTGTTCTAGTTTTGTGAAATACATCATTGGAATCTTGATAGGAATTACATTAAATCTATAGATTGCTTTGCATAGTATGGACGTTTCAATGATGTTAATTGTTCCTATACATGAATGTGGTATATGCTTCCACTTATTTGTATCTTTTTCAATTTCTTTCTTTAGTGTCTTATAATTTTCTGAGTACAGGTCTTTTACATCCTTGGTTAGGTTTATTCCTAGGTATTTTATTCTTTTTGAAGCAATTGTGAATGGGATTGTTTTCTTAATTTCCCTTTCTGTTAGTTTGTTATTGGCAGATAAAAATGAAACTGGTTACCTTTCATTTAAAGAAATGTTTATGATATAAAAAAATCAGACAAAACAGTACCATGAGCCCCATGCATCCATAACTTAGTGCAAACAACCTTCAACTTCTGCCAGTTTGCTTCATCCATATCTGGCTCTCCTACACTGGACCCATGGCAAGTTATGACATTAAATTATTTCACCAATAAGTACTTTAGTATGCATTTCTATAACAAAGGTATTCTCTTTTTTAAAAATTTAGTAATATAATTTATAATCCAAAAACTTAAAAAAAATACTTCATAACATCAAATAGCCAATCTGTGTTCAAAATTTTAATTACCTCATAAATATCATAGTTTTAAAATATCACAATTGAATTAAAATTCATAATTTTAATTGACTAGCATCTTAATTCTTAATAATTTTTCATTTTAGAATAGTTTTAGATTTACAGAAAATTGCAGATACATCACTGGGAGCTCCTATGATGGTTAATTGTATGTGTTAACTTGGCTGGTGACAGGGTGCCCAGGTTGCACACATTTCTGCGCCTGTGCATCTGTGACTGTGAGTTGCCTGGGTGAGAGTGGCCTCTGTCTGAATCAGTGGACTCAGTAGAACGCCTTCCCCAATGTGAGTGGGCGTCACCCAATGCCCTGAGGGCTTTAAAAAGAACAAAAAGCAGAGGTATGAGGATTTCAACCTTTTTCTTTTCCTTGAAAAAGCCAGTTTGTGATTTTTCTAAATAAATCTGTCTTTTATTGGCTTCGTAGCTTTCAAAAGTGGTTTTCTAGTGGTATAGTTTTGTTTTGTTTTGTTTTCACCCTGCTTCCTACCACTTTCTCTGTTTAGCATTCATACTTTCCTTTTAAAAAATCATCGACCTTGTTACATATGACTTTTTGCTTCTTTGTTTTTTTCTTTTTCCTTACAACAGAAAGGAAGTCTAGTATCACAGCAATTTTCCTCCAGTGGGGTTAGGCTTTTACAACCTCTTTTTTCCTGCAGAGAACTTTTTAAAATTATTTTTTATTTTTTATCTCCTGGAAAATGATTTGAAAGAATATCCTTTCACTCCCAGCAAATACTTGCAAGGTAATAGTAAGCTTCTTACTCTACTTTTAATATATATTTTTTATCCTCCCCCATTTTTGATACCTGTATCTACATTGTCTGGGCATATAGCTGCTACATGCAATAGCATCTCTTAAAATCATATTTGTTCACAGTCCTATTAGTAAGTGTATATGAAATGCTCACCAGCTGACCTCTTTTAGTGTCTCCATTTATTTTTTTATCTAAAGACCATTCTCTAGTACATTCTTTATAAAGTGCTAATGGAAACAGAAGGTCCTAAGTATCTGGTTGTCATAATAGTTTATCTGAGGGCTTTACAGTTGAAAGTCAGTTTGCTGGATCAAATCCTAGCTTCACATTTCCTTTCCTTAGGTGCCATAAGTACTTTGCTCCCTTATCTACTGTCAAAAAGTACTGTTACTGAATCACCTGATGACAATCTAGTTTTCTTTCCTTTGTAAGTGTTTTTATTGGATTTCTAGAGAATTTTCTGTTTAAATTCCAGTTGTTTTACTTGAATATATTTCACTCTTGGCATTCTGGGTCTGTTTGTCTATATTTGTGTTATAGTCCTTCAAGTGGTAATTTTAAGTCTTATTTTGTATTTTAATCTGAGGAGAGTTTTCTTACATCATAACTTGTAGTATTTTTTTTTTTTTTTGGTTTTCTGATTTAGATTTAATTTTCACAGAATCACATAATGTGTTTTGGATCATTTTGTCTATCTGCCGCATTGGTTGATATTTCTCATTTTTTTCAAAAAATCTTTTTTCATTTCTCTCTGATTTTTAAAGTTTTTGTCTTTTTACCTCTGTTATGGTATCTGTTATACCATAACAGAGGTAACCATTTCAAGTTATCTGTTATGTATATATGCTCTTCTGTTTTTCCTAGTTTATTCCTCAACACTAAAACTTTTTTTTCTGATTCTTTTTTGAATTCTTTTATACCAGTTGTGATTCTTTTTTTAAATTCTGGTTTAGGTCTCTCTTTCAAATCATTTATCATTTTTTTAAAAGTTAAGCTTATGGTGGAACATCAAATTATAGTTCTTCTCTGATTTACCCATGTGCTTACCTGAGCCTATTCTAGATTGGTGTTAAGCACCTGAAATGGGCCATTTCTGCTCAGAGCCTGTGGTACTCAGTATTCTGCACATGCTACTGAGTTGAGTATTGAGTGAAACCTTTCAGTCAGCTTCAGTCCACTTACTACCTTTCTTCTGATAACTACCTTCTGGGTCTTATCAGATAAGCTCTTTATCTATTTTCAAGGTTCTAACTCTGCATGACTAATCTGTTCTGGCTTTGCTTCTGCTACCTTTGACAGGCAGCAAACAAATTACTTCATTTCCCCGAGCCTTAGTTTCTTCCTCAGTAAAATGTGCTTATATGTATTTTAGAGAATTATTGTAAAAATGTAATGTGTAAATGCCCACAACGGTGCCTCACTTTATAAGTGGTTGTTACTTTTGTTATTATTTAACTAATCTTGGTATAAGTTATGAAATCTCTTGAGCAAAAGAGCTCAACCACCTCTTTTTTAGTGATGAAGAAATGACATTTCCTTCTAGTTCTGTTATTGCATATTTTTGCTGATGATTTTGTTGAATTCTTTTATTATATACTTAATATGTTAGTGCATGTCTATTTTATTATTTGCTGCAATTTTTTCTTTTACTTCTCTGATTTTAAAGAAAATACCCTCACATGCTGAATAGTTGCTCAATGCTGAAATGTTGCCAAAAGTAGATGTGTTTACAATCACTCTCAGAAAGCACCTATGCCACACGTGGACAAAGTAAAGAGAAGGGCAATGTGCACTGAGATTGAAAGGTTTGCTTTTAGGGACCATTTTATGGTAACTCTGAACTTAATACAGATCTTCTTCCCACTGTTATAACATGTATTCCTCCCTTGTATTTATTTGGCTTTTATTTTATGACATTCTGAAATCAAATATGTTTTGGTTTGGCTCTTTTATTACTTTAGTAGCTCTGACTTGGAGACATAAGACATTTAAATGAATAAATGGGATGGAAAAGGAGAGAAGGGCTTTAATCTGTCTGTTCTGCAGAATCCTGTCTACATCAGAGTGAACTTGACTGAGCACAGGTAGTATGCATGAACCACCTGAGTTAGGTAACCAAGTTCACTCACACTATTTAGCTGAACTCGAGGTCAAAATAATGAGTCTTCCTGTCCATAAACATGGCATATCCATTTATTTATTTAGTTCTTTGATTTCATTCATAAGATTTTGTAGTTTTCCTCATATAGATCTTACACATATGTTATTTCATTGTTTTGAGTGCTATTTTAAATATTATTGTGTTTTTACTTTCAAACTTCACTTCATTACTGTCATATAGGAAAGTGAGTGGCTTTTTAATATTAACCTTGTATCCTTCAACCTTCCTATTAGTTCTAGGATTATTTTTGTTGACTTAAAAAAGTTTTTCTGCATTTGTGGTTATGTTATCTGTGAACAAAGGCAGTTTTATTTTTTTCTTCCTAATGTTTATACCCATTTTTTTTCTTATCATAGTAGTTGGTACTTCTAGTATAACGTTAAAAAGGAGTAGTGGGAGAGCATATCCTTGCCTTGTACCTGATCTTAGAAAGCTTCAACTTTCTCACCATTAAGTATAAGGTGGTTTCCCTCTATTCCTAGTTTACTGAGCATTTTCTTACATGAATGGGTATTGGATTTTGTCAAATTCTTTTTCTGTATGTATGTAGCCATGTGATTTTTCTTTTGAGTCAATTGAAGTAATAAATTATATTAATCAATTTTCTAATATTGAAGTGGAATAAATCCTACAAAGTCAAGGTGTATAATTTTTTTTAAATCCATCATTTTTAATTTGGTCTTACTGTCCACTGGCCCTGATGCTTTATGTATCTTATTTAGGGTTGTTGTTGTTGTTGAATTATTTGCTTACATGTCTGATTTTCATACATAAAAAGAGCAGTTTGGGCTACATGATTCTCAAGATTCTTTTTTTAGCTTCAAAACTCAATTGTATAGTCATTTTAATTTATTTTGGTGTTGTTTTTATTATTATCTTATTTCAGTATAATATACAACATTTCAATGTCTTTAAATTGGGGAAACAGCTCTCCTTACTTGCCATTGTGGTAAATTTTGAGTGATAATGCTGTGCATGTGTCATTGAGAGGTAATCAAACAGCTCATAGCATTTCCCAAACACTGTAAACATAACTCAATCAGCTCAACAAAGTCAAATGCCAACTGAATATTGTGCACTAAGGTTTTCTTGCTTCATGCCAAGGAATCCATGAAACTATCTTAATTCTACATTGTTTACTCAATCTTTCTGATAATCAAGATCAAATATGTAATATAGCATCTATTATCTATGCATTTACATTTTGTATTCCCCCAGAATGTGAGCTCATGAAAAAATGATTTTTTTCCTGTGTCTACTGTCCATCCTCAGAGTATAGACCCATACTGGCATATTGTAGATGCTTACTAAATGTTTAATGAATAAAAAGGAATTGTGTTCAAATGTGTAATTGCTAGTTACAGAATTATAATTAGACTATGTTAGCAATCATGTATCAGTTGAAATTTTTCACTGAAATTGGTCATATTTTTATGATCTTCCCCCTCTTTCCAGCTCAACTTAATGTATTATAAAAATTAGAATTTATAATTCAGTTTTAAAATTAAAAATAATTTATTAGATTCTAATTTGATTTTATTCCTAGCAAAATAGCAGGAAATGGTAATTTGCAAATAAAAGCTTCCTAGAGATTTCACCACAGACAAAATAATGAGGTTTTAAAGCTTGAGAGTTGTGGGTTTTGAAAAAAGGTCAACCAAAAAAAAAAATCCAAAGTTTTTCAGATGACTATGGCTAAGTTTTTTATTTATAAAAAGATATTCTATTCTATACCTATATAATTTTATTAACCAATGTCATATTAATAAATCTAATTAAAAGATAAAAAGACATTTTGAGGGGGAGAATTTTTTTAGAAAGCTATTTTATTTACTTTTTAATTTCTAAATTATTTCTATACTGTCAGTTGCAATAAGAAGGGTCAGAAGTCTCGGGTGAGCAGGAGACCAAAACCAAAAACCTCTGGTATTCACTTGCCTGCAGTCCACTCTGTTGTACTTTAACCCTTTGATTATGGGTATGTTGCCTTCTGAACACCAGTCTTGTCTTTGCTCAAAATGATTCATGGTTTTGAGAGAATGCTTCCAACCTTTGTCTTCTCAGATTCTCACTTAAATCCCTGGAGCATATCTTGAAAACAGGATCTGACATATTAAGTGCAAGAAGAGAAATGTTTAACTGAATGTGAATAAATGTAGTGAATCAATGAAAGAATGAGGGTAGAAGCAAATGCAAAGCCCTTTGCTCATCTTTCTGCCTTTGCACACATTTATACTTAGTCATTGCCAATGAGTGGGATGGATTCTCCTCACAAAGATGGTCAGTCCTCACGTTCCTCTGTCAAGAACAGGCACCAAGCCTCAGTGCTCACAGAACGGTGACATACCTCATGCCTAACAACTGCTTCAGGTTTATTTCCTTCTTTGGCTTGTGTTCCACAGTCAAATTACACTGTTCGGCAATGATTGATATAACTCAGATAATAAACATTTTTTTGCTAAAAGATCCATTATTGTATAAATGGAAAACACCATTAGATAACATTTTTATAGGCAGGATTGAACTTACCATTTAATCATTTTGGTGGGCAGTATATATGCCCCAAATAATTAATACTACTTTGCTAATAGATATATCTCTTTCCATCTCTTTTATTTCTTCAGTCTCTAATTTCCTTCTGCAATATCCATAAGTTAAGTTACCCGAAAATACGGAGTTCCACATTAGAATTAGTGTTTTAAGTTCTACCATTTCTAGCGTTGTTAATAAATGACAGAGTTTGAGTTGTGTTCATGGGAAACTTTAGTAATGATGGTTCCATTGTAAGTAATGCCCCAAATGTAAGGAAACATGTAAAGAACCCCATCAGTGGTATAGTGCTCCTTGAGACTTGATGACCTTTCAATGTTACATCCAGTTCTGCAATTGGATTTCATAAATACTTTCAAAATATTTAGCTGGTAATATTTTCCTAAGAAAGAATCAATAGTAATCTATATTCATATCCCATAGGGTACCTGCGAGGCTCATTCATTGCTATCTGTGATGTCAGCAGTTGTGAGAGCTCTTTGAGTTTGGAGAGATGGATAGAATATGTGGTATAGCAAAGCTTTTCATGGAAGGCTCCTGAGTACTATTTATGTTTTTATATGGCACAATAGGTTTATACAGTGCTGACAGAGGCCCAGAAAAAAAATGAGATTCATTTTGAGATTGTCAATCTTTATGAAATCAGAAACCGAGGCAGTGCACTAAACCACTGTAAATGAAAACAGAAATAGTGGGCATAAGGAGAATTTTGTCTATAGGTACAAATCACTCTGCCTTTATCCTCTGATTAGATAGAAAATAACAGTGAATTATAACAAGGCTGCTGCAGAATGAGTCAGTAATCAGAGTTTTCAGAGTTGTAATACTTTATAAACACAAGTAGAGGCATGGGATTTCAAATACACAGGGTGAGACAAAAGTATGTTTGCAGTTGTTTGTATGGAAAATAACACAATAAATAATAATGCAAGGATAAACTCTGTGTTTCGCTTACTCGCAACTATAAACCTCTATGATTTCCTCACTCTGCCTGTTGACATTTTTATCAGAGTAAGAGTTGAAATTTTTTGAGTAAGAACCATCAAGTGACCTACATAAACACAGTAACAAATACAGCTTTCTATGAAAGACCAAAAGCAAATACTAGATCAATTAGTTACTAGCACAAAAAAGAGAAACTGTCCTTGATTTTTCTCTGCCTATCAGTATTTTAGTGCCAAATTCCTTCATCAACTAATGTTTATTTTTTTGTACCCCCACAAAAAAACAGGAGGAGAACAAGAATCCGAATACTGTAAAGTCTCAGTATGTTAGTGAATAACTATTGGTGATGGATTGCATATTTGTTTCTAAGCTGCTAACCCATTACTTCTGGCTATCATTTTACTTTTCAAATATTTTATTTTGGAATATTCTCTGAAGAAAATTTTCCCTTTTCTGTTAGGATTATCAGTCAGCACTTAGTAGCTGTGTGGATAACACATCTTGAGGATGTGTAACTCAAGAAGAAATAGATCCAGGTCCATTTTAGGAAAGCTTCTGATGATGTCAGTGATAATTAAAAGGCCTTCGAAAGTCGGTGAGTGTTTTTAATAAGGCTAAACATGATAAGATAGTTCAAAAAGTTGGATAACTATTATCTTGCACTTTGAATTACAATTAGGTCTTCTGTACATTCAAAAGAATGCTATGAAAAGGGAAACTTTTCAGAGTCACATGAAGGGCCCATGACAGTTTCTTTTGGGACTTGCAGTGTAGAAATAGTATAATGAGATGTCATCTACACTTCCCAAGTCATATTATATGATTTAGCTACAGCTATGGGGAAAGGATATGAGTGCCTCTTCTCCTACTAAAGAATTTAATGAAGTTTCTGTAGCCTTGGCCAATTGGGCATACTGTACTCTGGCAATGAAATTGCAGTTTCTCAATGTTTCACATAAAGAAACTATTAAAAATCTTCTTGTCAGGAAACTTTCATATGGCTGGGAAGAAGGGTCTTTGATGTTGAATGGAAAGGAAGTTTTCTTCTGACACAGTTGGGAAACCAAGATACAGATGACTGCAACCGTTGTCTCACTAAAAGAGTTTGCCAGAAGCAGTAGATATTTAGTTATTCCATGTTATCCTGCTAAGATGGGAAATTTGGCTAACGCTAAACTACTTTAGAATTCTATGCATCATTTCTTCCTTTAGACTTGTTAGATTTTTTACGAAAATAATATTTCACCATAGAAATGTAATTCTTCCACTTCTAGACACTCGCTAAAAGGGCAAATGAACTTTCCAATAAAAAAAAATGGAGTAGATGAAAGGCAAAACAGTTAGAACTAGAGAACTCCATGAGTACGTGAAAGCCTCTGTGATCTGTCCTTCCAACACCTAGAGGGTGAGAATACTCTTAACAGGGACTGGTGGCCATGAAAGACATTTCTTTGGACCTTAGTCCCAAAGAAGTAGGACATTCTCTGTTCTGAAGGACAGGGTTAATGATCAGAGCCCAAGGAAGACATGTCTCTTTCTGGATAAATTTTGCTTTTCATGAAGTCTTCCCCAAGGAATGGGCTATGGTAATTCAGAATGCAGGTAACTGTAAGTATATGTCTAAATGGTTAATGAGTTGATAATTGATTAAAGGCTTACTATCTGAAAAGCTAAGAAAGCAGAATTATCATTTAAAAATATAATTTAATTGAATTGCGGAAAATTACTAGCTTCCACATACTATATTCCAGGTACAAAAAATAATGGTTATCAGTAGGATGGGTCCATAATGTATATACATCCAAAGAAGTTGAAGTTTCACATTTTACTTATTAAAACAATCTTTTTGAGTAATGAAGAAGGTATCAATACCTTTCAAAAATATTTTCAGCTCGTCGCTACTTAGAGACATATTTCTTGGCTCTTTTATGAGGAGGGTGAACATGTGAATAGTTCTGGCCAATGAATTGTGAACAGGGGTGATGTATGCCACTCCTTGGCCTGGATATTTAATGGCTGACAAGAATTTTCTTTTGATGTTAATCCAGGGTTTACATTCCTTCTAATGTCACACCCTTTGCTTGGCTCTAAGATATGAATGATGCACAACAGAATCATGGCCACCTAAGATGGATATGTAATGGAAATTGGTAGTAAAGTCTATCACTTTGAATCCCTGGGATTTTAGAGTTGTTTGACCAATTGCAATCTAGGCTATACTAAAATGGGTAAAAGAACAATTTTAATTTTTTTTAAACATTTATTTACAGATGAAGGCACTGTGGTCCAAAATTTGTAAACTATTAAAGAATTTCAAATTTAGGAGGAACCTCAGTATTAAACAGCCCATCTAGTAGCCTGGTGACTTAATTTCAGTTCTCTTGGATCTTTTTTAATGGTGGAAATCTTCTTGAGATAGTTAAGCCCAGAATGTTGTTTAATTCCTATTCTGAAGTATCTCTACCAATACTTTAGATTCAAGATATATATCAAGGAAAATTGACAGGGCTTGGCAATAGATTGGACGTAGGGAATGGAGCAGAGGGAAGTGTCAAACTTGACTCCCAGGTTTCTGATTGTGTGCCTGGATTGATGGCAATGTCTTTCCCTGAGGTATGGAATGTTGGCAGAGAACCAGTGTTTTGAATGAAGACTATAGGTTCACTTTTAGATATGTTGACTTTGAGTCAACCCTGAGACATCAAAGAGCAGATGTTATGATGCTAATTAGATAGGAAAGTCTGGACCTCAAAAGAGGTCTGAACTTAGATATGCATCTGTGAATTATCTGTATATGGAACAATTTGTCATGTGCATGAATGAGATAATGGAGGGAGAAAGAATGGCATGAGAAAAGGCTTTAAGAAAAATGTGAAGAAATTAATGTTTATTACACAGACCAAATGCTTACAAAGTAGATATTGAAGGAGTGATAGAGAAGAGATATAGAAGTAACAATCAAAGAAGTTTGCATAATAAAAGCCAAGGGAAGAAAGTCTTTAAGATTGATTTGTTCATGTTATTGTGGTGCTAAAAATTCAAGTAAAATGATCACTCTGAGGTTTAACAAAACCAAGATCATTTTTGACTCCACTCATACCTGTTTCATTGGAGCATGGAATGAAGATATCATTTTAAAAAATATTTTATTTATTTTTAGAATGAGAGGAAGGGAAGAAGAAAGAAAGGGAGAGAAATATCAGTGTGTGGTTGCCTCTCACACAACTCCTACCAGGGACCCGGCTCTCAACCCAGGCACATACAACCCTTTGGTTTGCAGGCCAGCACTCAATCCACTGAGCCACACCAGCCAGGGTGAGGATATCATTTTTAAAAAATATGATGTCATTTAAAGTAGTTTGTAACTCATCACTTCTAGGTACTTTATTGGTTTATAACTTTTTTGTTTTCTAGAAAAATATGATGCAGAAACTACATTCAATGAAATATAGACAGTGTTAAATATTAAAAGTATTGATACAGCATATAGTAGATGAAATGTTTTATGCTTTAAAGTGACTTTCCATTATTTCAAATCAACACAAATGTCATGCATGAATTAATTTCATAAAATACCTTTAATCAGAGTCTATGATACTGCATTTACTTTTCTTTATGAATAAAGGAAAATAATACATCTAATCATTGATTCATATGTGATTTAATGTGACTTAAGTTCCATTTTACTAACTTAAAAGCTCAAATGAAAGAGTGAAACACTCAAGGCTCACCTTCCATTTATTCCTTAGTGTCTATTTAAAAATTTTATTTGCCAAATATTTGCAATAGTCAAATGATATAATTCATACACCCATTTGTATGATATTTTGATTTGTGCAAGTATCTCTTTCAAATATTCATTTTCTTGTTGCTAATTATTATCATTGAAATAATTCTGCTCCTCAATTCAATGATAAATTTTACTAAAACAAAACCTATTTGATTTATGCGGAGCATGTACTTATATTAGAAATTTTATCTGAACAGCAACTGGACATTAACTTTCACAACTTAAAATAAATGTCCTGGAAAACAATTCAATCAGCCCATGTTATTGTTACATCAATACAACAGTCAGAGAATGTTTAATGGTAGCAATCCAACTAAAGGTTAGATATCTAATAAATATTTAGGATAAAGTCAGGGGCTAATTAAAATCACATAAACAGAGTACCAGATTTATAAATATCCACATTTATTGTAGGCCTTATAAAACTAGAAATCCAATGAGCAGAGCCTTTAAAAAATAGATAAAGATGGGTAGATATATAGATTCTAGGTTTGTTGAAAATTTTTACACAAATGAAAATATAGAATATACAAGATAATTTTTACTTAAAAAACTATTTGGAGCTTTTTAGTATTCTACTCTGTAAATATATTTAGTCAGTTATCTCATAATGAATAATTAGCTTGTTTTCATTGTTTTGCTATAAAAATTTTGTTATAAAATGCCACAATGAACATATTTTATGTGAGTACATGTGCATATCTATATATTCAAATATAAAAATATACTTTTAAAATTAAATCTAAGAATAGAATATGTACACTTAAAATTTTGACATTGCCTATTTCTCTTCTGAAATTGCACATTATATTTCTATCAATGTTTCCATTTTTCTACATACTTTTCAACAGATTGATAGAAACACAATTGTAACTTAATGAGTGACAATATTTACCTTTTCACAAGTTAAAGATTATTTATTTTTTAAGTGAAATGTTCCAATGCTTTATTTTTTTAGTTGTGTTTTTGGGAAGAGTTATTTTTACGGAACTTTTTGTACAGTAGGAAAATCAGCCTTCACCTCTGATATGAGTGAAGACATGTTGCTCCGTTCGCTGTTTGTGTGCACAGCTCACGAAGAAGACATGCCAGGCGTTAGAAAGGGAGGGTGGGTGTGACTATAAAGGGCTGCAGGAGAAAACTGCTGAGATGACAGGATACTCCTGTATCTCGATTGCAATGATGAGTGTACAAATCTACATGGTGAGAAAATGTCCTCATTATGCATGAAAACATACAAAAATGCATACATGGAAAGCCAGTTATTCTGAGTAAGGTCTGTAGTCAGGATTATTGCAGTGTCCCCACCACTGTCCTGGTTTTGACAATGCACTGTAATTACGTTGGGAGAAGCTGGGCAATTGGTATGTGGGACCTCTCTACGCTGTTTATACAACTTCTTGTCAGTTTATAATTATTTCAAAAACCAAATTTTAAAGCTCAGTAAATCTCAAAGTATATAAACTAAAACAAGCAAACAACAACAACAAACCTCTACCTGGATCATGGTAACCAAAGTGCTGATAACCAAAGGTAAATCTCAAAAATGAATAAAAACAAATGCTTTGAGTAACTATGCCAGACGCTGCATGAAGAGCTTTTACTTGTGTCTTCTTACCTCACAATTACTCTCATTTTAGATATTATGATCTCCATCCTCAAGATGAGAGTGTTGACTTGTAAAGTGTGTAAAGCTGCTAAGTAGTGTGAGGGATTTAAACCCAGGTGTACTGTATTGAAACCCATTTTGTATACTGAAGTCAGTTTGTTTACATACCCAAGCATTTAAAAAAATTAATAATCTTTGTTAGATTTTTCCATTAGTATTTAGTCCATATATACACCCCTTACCCCCGGCAATCACCACACTCTTGTCCAGGTCCACAAGTCCTTTTTCCTTTTTAACCAATCTCTCCACCCCTATCCAAGCATTTTTAATATACCTTCCTAATTAATCAAAGATGTAGTATACATATTGCATACAGTATATCCTGTACTGTCTCAGTATCAAGTCAGAGGCACATAATATGTTATTCCTTTCTAGGTTATATCATTTCAACTATTAAGTTGAAAGAAATTATCATGTTGAAGCTAATTTGCATCAATTAAGGCACATTATGTTACAAACAACATCAAATGGCTCAGGCTAATTGAGGAAAAACACAAAAATTTATTGAAGGGTTAATGAGGGGACTTAGTGAATTAAAGTAACAGTTAAAACAGCCAGGTCTTTCAAGAAAGATGAGTTGAAGCAAATCAAGCAGTAAAATACCCTAAATGGGAGTTGCAGACAAAGGATAACTCACCACTACCCCCACAGTCTCTATCTCTTCTATCTTAATTTTCCAAGTTACAGTACAGGTTGGTCCAACATAGATGTTTCCCTTACGTTGATTATGAAAGCCAATTAGTGAAGTAATGACTTCACTTGCCCAGTCTGTCTTGCCCATATATTTGGTCAGAATGTAGGGTCTCTTTTCAAAGGATGGAGTAAAAAATAATAGATGAAACCAACAGCAACTATGATATGCCTCTTAGCTTCTATGAACTTGTGAACACACAGGTGCATATATTCTTATACATAGATATCCATGAGGAAAGATGGAGTGCAAAATGAATAGTTTCAAAGTAATTAATATGTATATATACAGGTGTCCAAAATACCATACTGCAGTTTTAAACTTAATAATTTTAAAAAGGTAAATGCTACGAATTATAAAGATCATCATTTGACGGTGGAACTATTTTAATATCCCTTCTTCTGTATAGTTTTGTGAATTGTAAATACTTTTTAAGTTTTCATTTTTGTTTCTAAACCTCTGAAGATGGTAGAATGACAAAAATTAAAATTTATCTTTGAAAATATACAAAGTTAAAGTGTAAATGACATGCAAATAATTAAATGTGCAAGCTAGGTTTTTCAAAATTTGTAGCTTTTACCCTCCTAAAGTGATTAAGCTTAAGATTGCACTATGGCATTTTGGACATCTGTATATATACATATTAGATAATTTTGAAATAATTCATTTTGTGCTCCATCCCTCCCCATGGATATGTATGTATAAGAAGTGTCTATGCACCTGTATTTCCACAATTTCATAGAAGCCAAGAAGTAGATCAGAGTTGCTTTTGGTTTCATCCATGCAGTACATTTTTCTCTCTCAATTTAAGCATGTCAGGCATCCAACCAAATAACTGCTCAGGTAAATATATTAGAGGGAGATAAAGGACAAGGTAGATGTTCATTTTGAGAAAAGGATATAGAAAAATTTGAAAATTTGTTAACAAGCACCATGTTCGTGGAAGTGTGGGGTGAGTGCAACAGAGGAGTATTATAACCTGTACTGTTAGGCTTCTGTAATGTTGACACTCTTTTGTATCAAATGTGTATTCATGGATACATGTTATCCATGTGGGGGTGTGCCCTGAGAAGTTGGGTGGAATGAAGGCAATATCTGGGATGGTGTGGGCTGCCTTCTTCTTCCTCAGGAAAGTGGTGGATAGTCTTAAAAGGCATTGTCTGCTCATGTTGGTGGTATGGTGGTGGAAATGGTGGTGGTAGACATGCATTAAAAAGGATGGGTACTATAGTTGCTTCAAGAAGATAAAGCCCCCTCAGTAGAGTCTAACCTGCTTCACTTCCTATCTTTTAAGGACTGAAAAACAGTCTTTTTTAGTATGAGGTTGTCTTCACTCCAACATGTTTTTCCTGCTGGCATCTGAAATGTTGCCTTCTTGACTTCCTTTTTCCTCTTCTTTCCAATTTTTTTGTTTTAGAGAAGCCAAGGCAAGATGGAAAGTATGGCAGCTGAAGCCCTCCTTGATCCCGTGCGTCACATGCTCCTTGAGGACTTCTAAGCTGGGGAAGATGCGGCAGCAAGCCATGCACTTGAAGGCACTCTTGCAGGTCACCAGCCACGAAGGCTTTCTGGCCCTGTGATACACCTGCAGAGCTGGAGGCGTGGCTGGCCTTTCAACCTTCTTTTTCTTCTGGGCTCTGCTGTCTAAGTAGGGTCTACAGTCAATTGGGGGGCTCCTCGTAGACATCTCAGAGAAGGGAATATTTTCAAAAACCTTTTCAATGTAGGTCATTTCTTTTATCTTTATCTCTTTAGATGAGGACTCCAACCCTCCTTCTTCTGAATCCTCTAAGACAGGTCTGCCTCCTTTCATTTGCACACGCATGTAGTAAATTGTCATGATTCTTTCATCTTTCCCAGGTACTAAGGATGTACAGGGCTTATTATTACTACACGAACTAAAAACAGAGGAGGCATGTGGAGAGGGAGAGGAAATCTCTGCTTGCTGCAAATCCACGGATACAGGCATCATAACAGTCCCTAAGGAAAGAAAATTTCAAACTTACAAAAATGAGGATGCACATGTGAACAAAGGAATTAAGATGACCATGTTCTAGAGGAGCATATAGAATGAAAATGATCTGTTTGTGATCTATCATGATTCTTTGTGGTATTTTAGGTGTTTCCATGGAATAATTATGTGAGAAAGGATGAAGCATTATACACATGTACTTGGGGTGTTCTGTGTATGTTCTGGGGTGTATTCAGTGGATATTTTAATGTTGATAAAAGGAGATGGCTAGTGGGTGTGTGCATAATTGTCATGAGGTATGATATGTCTGTCTTCCCAGACAGCATAATAAGGTTGTTATGAAACTTTTAAATACACAGTATTAATTACTGTGTCAGTAAATATACCGGGTGCCTGGGTTTGCATCATGAGAAGTTCTCTGGAAACATTACAAAGACAGCTTACCTCCTTCCCACCTCGACCACCAACTACGCTATATTTACCAGCTGTACTTGCAGGTAGTTCTGGCCATTCGGTCTCCTTTGTCCGATGAAAACTGGGTGGAAATGGCACGTGCCTCTTCCAGGCAGCACTATAGAAACATGGTATGTCCATGTCCTCACTCTTCCTTTTCCTAGATGACTTAGACACAGGCTTGCCACGGGATCCACGACGGACAACATTCTGATGTGATTGACGGGTTCCTAGGAAAGCCAATTTGAAACATTAGAAAACCACGATATGTGTGTGAAGTCTACTGCACAAGTTCTAGATGGCCACGCCCTATGTGAGCATGTGGAGTGAAAGTACATGTATATGTGACATTTCAGAGTTGTGGGTGTGGGAGGCTTTATTTGAGGGGTTTCCATGTTATAACTATGTGGTGACAAAGATAAAACATTATATGCATGTTCCTGTGGCATTGTATGTATGTTCTGGGGTATCTCTGGAGAATGTTTTTGATGTTGGTAAAAGGAGATGGCTAGTGGTGTGGATGGCGAGGGGATGGCTAGGGCATGATTGTCGTGAGGTGTGATAGCACAGGGGGACAAGTGCAGAAACAGTCCCTGTCCTGACTATGAGGTTGCAATGTAGAGTGTTAGAAGAAGTGGGTGTGAGCTCTCAGAGTTCAGCTCCATGGGGGCCTGAAGGCTTGG
>PVKU01006142.1:0-109643 GCA_004027475.1 Anoura caudifer
ATCATGTTCCTTAAACAATGTATCTATCAGGATGGTTACTGTTACAAAATGTCTTCTGCGGTGATGCCTGCAGGAGCTTGTAATCTTGTGCTATTCTTAGACTTTTCTAGTTGTCTATATATATGACTGGACACTCTAATAAAATTGCCTTTTGCCAGCAGAGCAACTGGTCGCTTCCTCCTTTCAGTCCGTCACTGCGTGTCACGAGCCCCTTGCCACGCTGGCCGCGGCAGTTTCTAACATGAAAGTTACTATAAAAGGACTTCTATCTAAGATGGAGGATTAAGTAGATACACTGTGCCTCCTCACAGAGCCAAAAGAAGGACAACAAATTTAAAAGCAAAAAAACAACCAGAACTACCAGAAAATCAAATTGTATAGAAGTTGGCAAACCAAGGGGTTAAAGAAGAAACATTCACCCAGACTGGTAGGAGGGTAGGAGGCGGGCAGCTGGGGTGGAGAGGACTCACAGCAAGGTGGCTGGAAGACCAGGGTCATCAAGGAAGCAGCTGGTGAAGCAGGGAAGCCCCACATTTGCATGCAGATAAACCAGCAGGAAAAACTGGGGAGTGAGACAGAAACTGGGTATACCCCAGGGTTCTAGTGCAGTAAAATAAAGCCTCAAAACCTCTGACTTAAAACACTAGTGGGAGTTGAGGCAGCAGGAGAAACTCCCAGCCTCACAGGAGAGTTCCTTGGAGAGACCCACAGGGTCCTCGTACGTACACAAACCCACCCACCCAGGAGTCAGCACCAGAAGGGCCCAATTTGCTTGTGGATAGCTGAGGAAGTGACTGAAAGCTGATTGAGAGCTGAGCAAGTGGCATTGTTCCCTTTCTGACCCCTCCCCCATACACAATAATACAAGGCAGTGATATAGTTGTCCCACCCTGGTGAATACCTAAGGTTTCACCCTTTATTATATGTAACAGGTGTGCTGAGACAAAAATAAATAAATAAATTAATTAATTAATTAATATAAATGGCCCAAATGAAAGAACAGATCAAAGCTCCAGAAAAAATAGAACTAAGCAATAAAGAGATAGCCAACTTATCAGATGCAGAGTTCAAAACACTGGTAATCAAGATGCTCACAGAAATGGTTGAGTATGGTCACAGAATAGAGGAAAAAGTAAATGCTATCAAAAGTGAAATAAAGGAAAATTTACAGTGAACCAACAGTGAAGGGAAGGAAACTGGGACTCAAACCAACAGTTTGGAACAGAAGAAAGAAATAAATATTCAACCAGAACAGAATGAAGAAACAAGAATTCAAAAAAAAATGAGGAGAGGCTTAGGCACCTCCAGGACAACTTTAAACATTCCAATATCCAAATCATAGGGGTGTCAGAAGGAGAAGGGGAAGAGAAATTGAAAACTTATTTGAAAAAATAAAGAAGGAGAACTTTCCCAATCCAGCAAAGGAAATAGAACTCTAGGAAGTCCAGGAAGTTCAGAGAATCCCAAAGAACTAGGACCCAAGAAAGTACACACCAAGTTACATCATAATTACATTACCCAAGATGAAAGATAAGGAGAGAATCTTAAAAGCAGGAAGAGAAAAGGAGACAGTTACCTACAAAGGAGTTCCTAGAAGCCTATCACCTGATTTCTCAAAAGAAACTTTACAGGCAAGAAGGAGCTGGAAAGAAGTATTCCAAGTCATGAAAGGCAAGGACCTACATCCAAGATTGCTCTATCCAGCCAAGCTCTTATTTAGAATGGAAGGGCAGATAAAGTGCTTCCAACATAAGGTCAAGTTAAAGGAGTTCATCATCTCCAGGCCCTTATTATATGAAATGTTAAAGGGACTTATCTAAGAAAAAGAAGATCAAAAATATTAAGAGTAAAATGACAACAAACTCACATCATCAACAGAACCTAAAAAAAAACCCCAAAAAACCCAAAAAACAAAAACCAAAAATGAACTAAGCAAACAACAAGAGCAGGAACAGAATCTCAGAAATGGAGATCACATGGAGGGTTATCAGTGGGGAGGGAGAGAGGGGAATAATGGGGGAAAGGTACAGGGAAAAAGTAGCATAGATGGTAGGTACAAAATAGGGGAGGTTAAGAACAGTACAAGAAATGTAGAAGCCAAAGAACTTATATGTACGACCCATGGACATGAACTAAATGGTGTGGGGAATGCAGGTGGGAGGGTTGTGAAGGGCAGAGGGGAGTAAAAGAGGGAAATGGGGCAACTGTAATACCATAATCAATAAAATATATATTTTAAAAAAGTTACTATAAAAAATGAAGTCCTCTATGTTGGGTTTTGAGGGACCTTAGACATGATAGTCCTCTCTGCTCACTGAAATTAAATCTAAACCTACCAGTGAGTAATCTATGTCCAGCCACACACCTTACTGTTTTTCTGTTAGTGGAGGAAATGCACACTAACTAACCAATGCTACTTTCTTAAATATAAACAGAAAACCAAGGTTTTTTTAAAACAAATAATAAAAGGAACAGCATAGATGAGAAATATCTATATGAAAAAACAAAAAAGTGACCTTAGGATAAACAAGTAATTCAAGAATAGAACTTTTGAAGAATTATAATTAATACACTTACAGCAGTTCAAAGAAACATTGTATCCACAATATAAGAACAGGATGCTATACAAAGAAACTATGCAATTAGAAGAAAAAGTTTGTGTAAAATATGAAATGAAAAGTATGGCTTCTAAAATTAAAAATTTTAATTGAATGACAAGTAAATACAGTCAAGGAAATACCCACAATTACAGAGAAAAACACAAAGATATGAAATATGAGCGTGAAAAAAGAAAAATATGAAAAGTCAATCCAAGATTTCTAGCATCACACTAGTAGAGATAGGAAGAATGGGAAATTCTCAAAGAAACAGAGAAATGTGAAACCGTTAAGGTTTGAGCAGAGGGGGCACCACTCATGATTGGCATTTTAACAGAATATTTCCAGCTTCCATAGCAAATAGACTCTACAGAAACAGAAGTAGAAGTAAGGAAAACACTAAAGCAACTGAGAGCATCCAGGTAAGAGATGATACTTTGGAACAAAGTACTAGAAGTAAAGCTAGTGAGATGTGCTTAGATTCTAAACAAAACTTAAAGGTAAAATCAACAGAATTGTGTTATGTGTGGGAAATTAGAAAAAGAGATGTCAAAGAAAGACTCAAATTTTTAACCCAAGCAACTGGATAAATGGAATTCTGATTTACTGAGATAGATAGTACTGCAGAAGGAATAGGGTTTGGAGGTTGAATTTGGGAATAAACACATAATTTGAATTGGGTACATGAGATTCAAAGTTTATATCAGACACCCAATTGGATATTTTGAATACATAGTGAGATATTAGAGTCTGAAATGCTAGGGAGGCAATTGTGTGTGACATTTAAAGCTAAGGCACAGGATGAGTCCACCAAAGGCAAGTACACAGAGCAAATAGAAAGGTCCACAATATGACTTCACTCATAGGTGGAAACTAATGAACAAAATAAACTGACAAACAAAATAGAAACAGATTCATAGATAAAGAACAGACTAATAGCTGTCAGTGGGGAGGGAGTAGCAGAGTTGGGTGAACAAGGTGAAGGGATTAAGAAAAAAAAATCCTGGCTGGTAGCTCAGTTAGTCAGCTGATTAGAGCATCCTCCCAATATGCTAAGGTTGTGGGTTCAATCCATGGTCAGGACATGTATGAGAATCAACCAATAAATGCATAAACAAATGGAACAAATTGATGCTTCTCTCTCTCTCCCTCCCTTCCTCTCACTCTCTAAAATCATAATTTTTTTTACTTAAAAAAAATGAAAAGTCCACAGAATGAGTCCTGAAACACTCCATGTTCAGTCATGAAGAAGACAAAGAGGAGCAGGTGAAAAGAAGCATCTAGTGAGGTGGAAGGATCACCAAGAAAGAATGGTGTGCAGAGGTCAGGTGTGTTTCAAGAAGTGGGAAGTCATAATCTGTACCAAAAATCTGCTTCTAAGTAAAATAAGGACCTAAAAAAAGTGACCATTGGATTTTGCAACATATTCCTCTTTGATGACATAACAAAAAAAAATGTAGATTGAGTTAAAAAGAAGTGAGAGACTTTGCAAAGCCAGGCAGAATCTTTGGTCTCAGGCTCTGACACTGCTCTGATGCCTTGGCTGGTGTTGGAGAAGTTTGAGAACCCGTGAAATCGGGCGTGCTTCCTGATGATGCCCCTAAGTCTGTGTTGGGCTACCTCATATTTGTATACAATTTAATTATCATTACAATTCTGTGATGAAGATATCATAACTCACATTTCACAGATGAGAAAAAAATTAAGTGACTTGACTAAGGTCATACAGGTAATAGAGGTCAAAGCCAGATCTAAAATCTAGGTCTTCTAACTATTGAGCCAAGTACTTTTCTCTCACAGCCAAATGTAATTTTAAGACTATGTAGTCAGAAATGGGGCATCTTAGCAACAGGGAAGTATTTCCTACAAACAAGAAAACATGAAAAAAGGATACCTCTGAGACCTCAATTTCTTATATCGAAACACCTGGTTAACCAACCTTATCATCTGGCTATTAAAAATACTTTATAACTTATCAGAAACAGGAATACATATGCAGAAAAAAATGCACATATAGACAGGAGAAAGTGGGCTATTTTGAGCATAAATTTTGGGTAACACTGTTGGTGGAAAAGAGAACAACAGTGATGAATTCTAGAAACTAGAGATATATTCTCTAATTATGACCAGATACATTTTATCACTTTGAACTGTAGCCTGGAAGAAATGGTCAGGTGATTATGTACTTCTCACCAAGCAAATGTGAAACGGTGAGTTCAAACTTAGGGACAGTTCCCCTTGAGCAATGTGGGGGTTAGTGGTACCAACATCCACGAGGTTAAAATGACATGTATAACTTTTGACTCCTCAAAAACATAACCACATTCTTCCCTTCCTAAGGAGGGGATCTAGCACCCTCCCCAGATACCAAAATCTGAGGATGCTCAAGTCCGTCATGTAAAATGGCTTAGAGTAATGCTTGTTCAGCCCCCTGCATCCATGGATTTCCATTAACAGTTGAAAAATACTGTTTCCCATTCATAGTTACTTGAATCTATGGACACAAAACCTGGGGATAGGGAAGGCCCACTGTATATTTAGGAAAAAAACCCATCTATAAATGAACCCATGCAGATTAAACCTGTATTTTTCAAGGGTCAATCACACTTTCAAGTTCCAAGCTTGTCCTAAATAGAGGTACTAGCAGTTAGGTCCCTGGAAATAGCTATCCTCTCCTGTATATACATGAATGAACATGCTCAGTCATAACTCAATTAGAAAATAACTCAATTAGTTATTATAACTCTTTTCAATCCTTTAGCCAACACATGATAAAACCTAATGTTCTAACCTTAAGAATGAGGATCTGACTCAGAATTGCAGTAGATATTCTGAGGTTAAAAGCAAAGCTCCCCATTTTGAACTCCCCATGGTTTACTTTTAAAGTAACTTTTTCTTTCTTTCATTAAAATGTGTGCAATAAGTGCCACATAATACAGTCTTCAGTTGTTACGTTAAGTGTGTGGCACTTTATTTATAGAATATAACTTTGACAATGTAGTCATAAAGAGTTTTGTTGCTGTACACTGTACTTTCAGATACCCAATTAAGAAAAGTGAAGGATCATTTGATTTACTACCAAAAACACTTGAATTAATTGATATTTCTCATGGACATCTCAATATGGAAATGCTTATCTTAATTTCATTTTCTTTGACAGGAGTGTGTCCCTCACAGTCCCTACAAGAGAACATATGTTAAGTATTTAGTCATTGATTCATTGTGACATGTTTTTAAATATTTTATTTTAGAGCCATGCCATTTAAATGGTGGATCAAGCAAATAAACAAAGACACTGAGGTTATTCTCCAGGGACATGTAATGTAGGTAAATTTAAAAAATAGTTATATGAGAAATATCAAAGGGCATTCAAATATTTACCGAATCCCAGTACGGATAATCATGTCCATGACAGGGTGTATCAGTCAAGTCTGGCTCATTAGTGCTACAACAAACAACCACAAAAATCTCAGTGACTTACAAAATAAAGGTGTACTTTTCTCACATTATGTGCCTATCTGAGGTCAGGACTGGCATCTGTCCCATGTTTCCTCATTCCCTACCTGCAGGGATTTGTCTTATGGCAAACAGAAAAGGCAGCGTGGAGGAACCAGTAAGGTTGTAAACAGAGCTCTTACAACCTTTGTTTAGATACATCCTATGTCATTTCACTTACATTTTCTTAGCCACAGAAAATTGGGACTGGGAATTATAGTCTTCCTGCAGGGAGAGGCAGTACAGTGATTCTCCAGAACTGTTGAATATTTTTCATATTAAAAAAGCTAACATTCATTTACCAGACACAAAACACTTAGCGGCAATTGTTTCAGAAATATATAGGAGCCCTTAAAGGCCCAGGAGGACTGCTACTCCTGGTGTAAAGCAGGGAGAAAGCAACTATGGCTCTCTCACAGAATGAAACCCTGTTCAAGACATGTGGAATATATAGTATGTACATGATGCCCCTTCATTTCTATTTACTTACGCTTGGGCTTTTGCCTCTCGTTTGCAACCAGATCCTATGTTGTCATTAGGGCATCCAACTCCTGACCCACTTCTGGCTTAGTGGAGTAGTCTGGCAACCATACATTGCCAGTCGTCAGCTCGCTCACCAATTCTGTCCAAGTCCCTTAATCCACACCACTCTGCTCTCTGTAAGGACTCCCAGGCCTGCAGCTTCTGCATCCTCCAAGCACCTGTACCACATTCGCTCAATCCAAATCCCAGACCTGGTGCCTCTCATCAAATTTGGCAGATGAGGCCACTGTTGTCTGCTGCTGGTTAAGAGTACCTATAAATAGATTGTTAAGAAACAGATTATTAAGCAAATATATCTTCGGTAAATAAAATTTGGAGACAGGGGGTCCAGAGGGATAAAAACTAACTCCCTGTGTAGTAATAAGTATAGAAATAACTGTTCTTTGAGTTGATTACAAACAGGAGGCCTTGGCTGACGGCAGCTGTTGGGAAGGGGTGCGCGTGACAAGAAACACGTGTGCCTGAGCTAGGTCGGGTTTGGAAGAATGAAACAGAAGCTCAAAGTAGCATGCTCAGGTGGCAACTTTTAAAATATGTAATGAAAATATACATAATTATCACACAGAGATCACATAGACTTGAAATTTCATTAGTTTTCTCCATAACATTTAGACATCCAAAGCATCAATTTATAACATAGTTAATTCACACAAGCATTGGCATAACTGTGAAACTTATTTATTCCTAGGTTGTAAAAAATGTCAAGTACACATAACAAATTAAACTAATGCATATAAAGCAAATTCTTAATAATAAGTAAAGACAGGCAGTAAATATTTTTATTTACAATTCCAGTGTCAAATCTTTACAAAATATGATACTGTTTATTTGATTATCGAACTGACCAACTGTTTTGTTTCAGGTTTAGGATGAAAAGCCAGGAGCGTGGGTTTTAGATAAAGGATCCTACCTATTTAGCCTTCACGGTTTGCCCAACACAGAAATAAAAAAGGGAAATCGCTCGCATTTCTCCCCTTCGCTCTTAGACATAAGTGGATGACTCCAAACCCAACGGCACTTTATGAAAGCTCTGTTTGAGGGCAGAGCCTGGTGCAGGCTGGTCTTTCTGTTTTTGCAAAAATGGGAGACATTGTTTACAATCTTCCTGTTTAGAGGCAATAAGTAATCTTTCCTGCCTAACATATGAGAGCCATTTTACATAATCTTTTCCAACTTTTCTTAGAGTACCCTCCAGGGATCAGCAATTCAGGTTGGCTGGTGAGTTTCTGTTCTTTGTTCTTTTCAAATGGGCTAGTCTCGAGAGCCCAGCCACTAGCTGGTTCCAGCAGGCCCTGGGATAACACTGGTTGTACACGTTTGGGCTCCTTCACAAAGGGACAGTGACAGCAGTCACTAAAGCTAGTGTGTGATTAAAGTACTTAGCTTTTAGTAGCATTACTTTGGTTTTCCATGTGGGAATATTTCCAGGAAAAAACTTTAAGCACTGAACTTACGTTCTTGTTCTTATTTGCAAGTCTGGAAGTAAAGGAAAAGGTGATTAATTTTTCATATGAATTAAAGATGATTTTAGCAATATGTTCCTTTGCAAGATTAATAAACAGGAAAAGGCAAGTGATCAAGATGTAGCCATAATTATTACTAGATTTATTTCAGACTGCTACTTAGAGCTATAAGACACTATCATTACAGGCAATCCTCTTTAATGTCAACATCAATTTAAAATTACTCAGGATTTTACAATAAGTGGTCTAAGCTTATTCAAGTTTAAAATGACATCATAAAAGTAGTGACATAATTTTTACCCTTCAATAATGGTAAAATAGTGATATTAAAGTATCTACTAGTCTCAAGCTATTTGCATAGCTACTAAAGGCATAAAACCACACAGTAGACCAATAATTACAAATGTGAAATCAGTTTCAGATTAAAAGTAAGGATCAAATTATGAAGGAAGTCTGTGGTGTGGTGCTTAGTGCTGATTGGAATAAGGTACAAGTAATTTCTAAAGATCAGCCAAATATTCATTATTGCCCACTAATAGTAAGTACACATTAATTCACTCAATACCATATGTTTTGACATAGCACTGCTTTTCTTTGAGTTAACTTACTTGCTAAGCAGCAAAACCACAAAAAGATGCCAACAGTGTAATTTTCTTCTGTTCATTTAGTTGACTAATCTATAAAGACACACTCAAATTACCTTTACCTGAAAGTTAAAAATTAGGAAGAGATGACCATCTCAAAATGCTTATTAGGTCCAATATTTCTTTTCTTCTTTTTTATTATTTAATTATAATCCTTTGCTGTTGAAAAGACTTTTATCCTATCAATGGAATATACCTAATATCTAAATTCATATATAAAACTGTAAAACTATAATATATTCATATAAATAGCTAGATTTCAATGAATAGCACTTAGATGTTGTGGTAAAAGCTTGGATTTTGGACGCAAAGATTATACTTTGGCTCTATAATGTGTTAGAGTAGCTTAATAATAGAACAGATTCTAGGGACAGAACACCTGTTTTTGAAGCCTGGTTCTGGAAAAGTAACTTGGCATTTTGGGGCCTTGACTTTGTTATCTGTAAAAACAAGAATGATTACAGTGCCTGCCTCATAGGGTTTATGTGGGGTAATATTTGTTACTAAATCTTCAGCACTTAGTAGTACCAGGCTCATAGTAAGTGCTATGAAAGTGGTTTTGCTTTACCATTGTAAGTATTATTATCATGATTCTTTTTTTAAGATTTTATTTGTTTATCTTTAGAGGGGAAGGGAAGGCGAGAGGGAGAGAAATATCAATGTGTGGTTTCCACTCATGTGTCCCCTGCCGGGAACTGGCCTGCAACCCAGGCATCTGCCCTGACTGGTATCATGATTCTTAATAGGTGACTGAATTTCATCAAAGTTATTGAACTTCATCAAATCTATTTCTTTATCCTTAAAATGGGATAAATGGTCTTACTTCATAAAATTGTGATGAGGATTGAAAAACATAAGTCACGTAAAACCCTTGGCAACTTCATGGCACATAGGAAGTGCTCAGGATACATGGGGAGTTTTCAGCTGTTGGCTTTTGGGATTTCTGAGTTCTCTGGTAGAAGGACTGTAATGAATTCTCTTGTAGCAGGACTCTCACTAATTTTTAATTATCTCTGACTCTCTCTTCTCCACCTACATGTGAGAGAGATAATAAGCTGGAAAGAACCAAACGACTCTGCAAAGTACAAGCAGATGTGCATGGAAGAACCTCTCCAGTTGGAGTAGCCTCTAAAAGGGTAGATATGTCTATTTTTATCCTGTTTCACTGATTTCAAATACTCTGGCTCTGCCACCTTGTACAAATACAGTATTTGTAATTACAGTTGAAAAAGGTAGAGTAGCAATATTCAAATTATGATGACACTGTGGGTAAATATCAGTCCTGTTAAAGATTGGATATTCCTTACTTCATATCTCTGAAATGTGTCTTTCATGAGATTCTGTGCCAACATTTCTATAATGGGCATAACTTATAGTAAAATGTGACATTGCCATAGAGAAATAACCCCCAAGGTCTCCATCTTGAAGAATATTATATCTCCATTGTCACATCCTTTGTTGAAGAGAAAGGTAGTATAGTTCATTTTTAAACTGAACTGCTGTTAGCCAGGATCCAGAAACATAGACAAAACAGCCTATATTATTTGGACTTAACTATGTTTTCCAACCCATATGGTATGTGAGATAGACCACAAAGAATAGATTATATGTGTTTTTTAGTCTCCAAATTCTTCTACCCCCTCCTCCCTGGCTCATATGACAAATATCCTTGAAATTAGGGACATGGCACTCTTATCCTCTTAGTCCCCTCACCCAAATCCCTTAGATTCTTCTCAGTCTGCTAACGCATGTCCTGTGTGTCGTCATGCTCTGTCTCCACCACAGACTGCATATCCAGTCCCTACTTTTGCTGTCTGATTTTTGGTGTGGGCTATGCCTAAGAAAAGCACCAGAGAGAAAGGAAGAAAGACAAAAAGATCATCATGCCACATTTTAAAAAATATTCAGTTAACCTTGATTTTCTTTGTGAATAAACAAATGATTTAAATAAAATTAGCAACTTTTTCTTCATGACAAGAAAAATTGGCTCTTGATTGTTCCAGGTAAAAATTCTATTACTTGTTCTTAATCTTTTGCTAGTTTTATTTATTTGTTCAAACGTCATCTTTAAAGTTTCATATTCTTTTATTTTACCTGATTAGAAGTTAGGTGTGTCATTTCTCCTGTAGGACTGGAGAGCATTATGCTCAGTGAAATAAGCCAGGTGCTGAAAGACAAATACCATATGATTTCATCTATAAGTGGAACTTAATCAACAAAACAAACAAGCAAGGAAAATACAACCAGAGACATTGAAATAAAGAACAAATTGACAGTAACCAGAGGAGGGGAGGGTGATAACAGGGGAAAGAAGAGGAAAGGTTGTCAAGGAACATGTATAAAGGGCCCATGCACAAAGCCAAAGGAGTGTAAGATTGAGGGTGAGAGGTAGGGGTGTGTGGGGTGGGGAAAGTGGTAGCAGGAAATGAAGACAACTATACTTGAACATTTTTTTAAAAAGAGAAAAAAATCTGTATTACATAATATTAAAAAAATCTGGTTTGACATCTTGAATTAAAGGTATTTTTCAATCTACCTGTGGGCTATTTTCAAAATAAATCTACTTCACACTTACAACAAAACTGACTAGAATTGTGCAAGCTGACTAGAAATCTTACTATATGCACCAAACCTAATATAGATTACTGAGAAACTTCAAATACAAGTAATAAGGGAAACAGTGGTCCAACTGCAGAAATTGAGAAAACAGGAATAAGATTTTGAGTTCAAAGGAAAACATTAATTTTTATTTTAGAAAGGCTGAATTTGAGGTGATGACAGAGTATCTAAGGATAGGATAATTAGAGATGCAATTACTGTACAAGAAAAATATCAAAGTTGTAAATGAATACTTGGGAGTCATAAAATTGTAATTGCCCCAATTCTGAAAAGACTTTTCATAGTAGACTACCAAGTTGCACTTCAGATACATTATTCTCGGTAATGTTTATAATGTTTACCAACCTGAGGTGAGAGTTAGAGACATTCCCTCATTTGATTGGGTTTGGCACACCACAGGTTCAAAGAAGTGCAAAGAGGAATCAGACGATGAATGCTCCTGCATCTCCGGGCCTGAGACTAGCTCCCAGTTTGGCAGTCTCTGGAAACCTGCACATCTGGTACAAAACCATTGCCTGGTGGTCCAGGTGGAATTCAGTCATATATCATAGACCTCAGAAGTTTGTCATGTTCACATGGGCTCTACAAGGCTCTTTAATTTGCTTTTCTGTGTGTCACTTTCTCTTTAGTTTGCTATACAATGTAGTTCACCATTAACCAGATATCACTTTACACTTCCAATTGGATCATCCAATATCCAATGGATGATTACACTTCACAGCTAGCTGAACTGACTTTTGTATACAGTTTAGACAAAACTCAGGGATGCTTCTAGACCCAAGATGTTGGCAAATGCAAGATTATTTTTGGTCACCAAGAACTTTTCAAGGGGGAATAAACATGTAACTCAAATTCAAAGCCAGTGCTCAGACCAAAGGTAGAAAAAAACATGAAAAGAAATAGGAAAAAAACTGCCATTATACTGAAAAGCATTAGTTTTCTATTTTGACTTGATTCCTCCTTTTTACATCAAGAATACAACAAATCATATTTTATATTATGTATTTTCAAAAACATATTTCTGAGTTTTCACATTTGAAGATAAAACCCACATCTATAAAAAATCATATGTCCTCCTTTTAAAAGATATCAGGATCCTTAAATTAATATTCTCACTCAAAAGACCTGGGCAAAATGACCCTCAATGACAAATTGCATAATTTTAACAAGCTTAAAAATATTCCAGGCCCTTTGTTTTAAATTATTTTTAATAAAGCCTTAAGTTATTTATATATTAATACATAATATATACATAAGTATATATTATTTTATGGGTATATCTTTTTCTCTATGGTATTACATGGACCAATTTGATGAAACTAACGCTTATTATAAAAATTAGGCTTTCCTTTGATTGTCATTCATTATTTTGATTCAATGGTTCTCAAATCCTAATGTGACAAAAAAAAAAGGAGATATTTCTAAATCCTTAAAAAGCCTTATACAATGAGCCTGGGCAAAAATTCAGGAATCTGAACTTTCCAAAAATATATCAAGTAATTCTAAAGCATGAAATCTTCAGACAACTTTTGAGAGGCTTTTTTTATCAATTATTTTATTGTTGTTCAATTATATTTGTCTGCATTTTTCCCCACCACTCCCCCCACCCCATCTAAACCCACCTCCCTCCCTTGCTTCTACACTTCCCCTTGGTTTTGTCCATGTGTCCTCTATAGTAGCTCCTGAAAACGCTTCTCCCCACTGTCCTCTCCCCTGTGCCCTCTGCCTATTGTTAAATTGTTCTTAATTTCAATAACTCTGGCTATATTTCCTTTTGGCTTTTTCTTTTGTTGATTATGTTCCAGTTAAAGGTGAGATCATATGGTATTTGTTCCTCACTGCCTGGCTTATTTCACTTAGCATAATAGTCTCCAGTTCCATCCATGCTGTCGTGAAGGGTATAAGCTCCTTCCTTCTCTCTGCTGCAAGAATTCCATTGTGTAAATGTACCGTAGTTTTTTGATCCACTCATTTACTGATGGGCACTTAGGTGTCTTCCAGCACTTGGCTATTGTAAATTGTGCTTCTATGAACATTGGGATGCATAGGTTCTTTTGGATTGGTTTTTCAGGGCTTGTAGGGTGTAATCCCAGCAGTGGAATTGCTGGGTCAAAAGGCAGATCCATTTTTAATTTTCTGAGGAAATTCTATACTGTTTCCACAGTGGCTGTACCAGTCTGCATTCCCACCAACAGTGCACTAGGGTTCCCTTTTCTCCACAACCTCTCCAACATTTGTTTGTTGATTTGTTTATATTGGCCATTCTGACCTGTGTGAGGTGGTATCTCATTGTGGTTATAATTTGCATCTCTCTGATGGCTAGTGATGCTGAGCATTCCTTCACGTGTCTCTGGGCCCTCTGTTTGTCCTCCTTGGAGAAGTGTCTGTTCTAGTCCTTTGCCCATTTTTTAATTGGGTTGCTTGTCTTCTTAGAGTGGAGTCATGTGAGTACTTTATATATTTTGGAGATCAAACCCTCGTCTGAGGTATCATTGGCAAATATGTTTTTCCATACAGTTGGTTCTCTTTTCATTTTAATGTTTAATGTTTTCTTTAGCCATGCAGAAGACTTCAATTTGATAAGGTCCCGTTTGTTTATTCTTTCCTTTATGTCCCTTGCTTTAGGGGACATATCTGTGAAGATGTTGCTGCATGGAATGCCTGAGATTTTCCTGCCAATGTTTTCCTCTAGGGTTTTTATGGTGTTATGACTTATATTTAAATCTTTTATCCACCTTGAATTTATTTTTGTGCATGGTGTAAGTTGGTGCCCGAGTTTCATTTTTTTGCATGTAGCTGTCCAGATCTCCTAACACCATTTGTTGAAGAGGCTATTTTTTGCTCCGTTTTGTGTTTCTTCCCCCTTTGTCCAATGTGAATTGACCATAGAGATGGGTTTATTTCTGGGCTCCCTGTTCTGTTCCATTGGTCTATGTGCCTGTTTTGATGCCAGTACCAGGCTGTTTTGATTACCGTGACTTTGTAATACAGTTTGATATCAGGTATTATGATCCCTCCTGCTTTGTTGTTCTTTCTCAAAATTGCAGCAGCTATTTTTTAAAATGGCTCAAGAGACCTTTAAAAATCAGAGTGAATGATATAACACCATGGTATTACTCCTATTAAGGACTACTCTGAGTCATTCTTTAGAATTAGTCAAAGAATGTCTTCATAAATGTAAACAAATTGCATAAAAGTTGTGTATACATCCTTACACCAAATTATATATATATATATATATATATATATATATATATATATATATAAGAGTTTTAATTTGGGGACTCCTTGTACTTTTGTAAGTTTTATATTAATAATACTCATGAAGAAATAATTTGTGTGGTAGAGTTCTTAAGTTCTAGTATGAGAGTAAACATTGAACAGTATTCTGTTATGGACAATGAAGATACAATATAATACCAAACAAAACAGAACAGAATTGCCAATGCTGCCTGTCAAAAGATATTAAACACTACTTAAGAGGTGAAATTCTTTGAGAAAAAAAATTCTCTGAGTCGGGTGGCGATATTGAGCTGCAGAGAATAAGAGCAATGAGTCATGAAATAGTACTTGGAAATAGTAAAACATTAAATATTAATAATAAAAGACCTCTTTTCTTCCCATATTCCTTCATATAAGTCTCCTCTCTGTAAAAATGTATTCTTTACAGAAAACTTTATAATGTACTGATTAAAGAGGTGCCCTAGGTCATCTTTGGTACTGAAAACTGATCTATAAAAAATAAGCCATCTGCCTTAAATGAATATTTAGAAACGAATTATAAAAACTCATGACAAACAAAATTTTTTATGTCAGGATAGCTTTATGTTGGAAGCCATTTGTCGTGGACACTTTCTCCAAGCAAGGATGACAAAAGTCTTAAATAGATTATATGTATTTTTACTGTGAACAAAATAAAACTATTGTTTAAATTAAATGCAAGAAAATACTGCATGACTCTAAATTACCAAGAAAATCAATTACCAATAAACTGAGAGCATGTTTGTATTATAATTTGTACTTTAAATAATCAAATGTTCTTCCACAAGCAGCAGCTTATTTCCCCAAAAGGGTTGACATGGCATTTTGTCTTGTATTTGAAAGCTATCTTTTGCTGTTAATTTGCATTAAACAAACAACAAAAAGACAAGAAAATCAAAGGAAGTACCCCTATATAGTCCTCCCACACATCTTGAGCTGTGTGAGCAAGCAGTTAAAACATGCAAATCCAGTTTGGAGGAAATTCGACATCTCTATTATAGATGAAAGGTAAACAAAGCAGATGAAGGATTAGTGCAATTCCAAATTTAAGATATTGCTCTCAGTGACTTATAATAAAGTGGTGTTGCATACGGTGGCATGTTTTAGATGACATTTCAATTGTACGAGCAATTTGCATTCCAGCTGACATTAAATAACGTTCTTTAGTATTATGAATTCCAGCAGCATCCTCATCTTCACAGCATAAAGATATGAACTATGAGGCACATCTTAATGAAGGAGTAAGTTTTCCTGTCAATCTGAAATGTGAGACAAGGCAGTACCAGGGCTAAACCTCCAGCAACATTATTGTGAGTTGCCCACTCCTGGCATAGTACAAATCTTCAACTAAGGCATTCTTCTTATTAAATAAAGATCTATCACTGAACACATGTATCTGTAATATCACTACAATCCAAAGAAAATTAAAAGACAGATTATGTCCAGGATATTACATGCACCACCACAGAGCACTGCTAGAATCTGGTATGGTCTTGTTGCTAAGATACCTGGCTAATGCCCCGGAAACGAGCCCCTCTTACTAATCTAGTACAATCCATGCATGCTTCCACATATTTTGGCAGGAAAAAGTAGGAGTCCACTGACAATGGTTTGGGATCTTACTAGCCAGTGTTCCTGAATTTATACATTTTTTATCTCTTGCTGGTAAGCTTCAACAATCTTAGTGAAATAAGAAATGTAACACTCTGCTAATGGTATTTGGTTGCTTTATGCCATTTAAAACAAGTGAGATTACTTTTTATCCTTCTGCATAGTCAATAAAAGTTGCTTAAAAAGGTAATTATTTAAGTGCCTTTGGTTGCAAAATTGTGGTGCTCCCCAAAATTATTTCCCTTAATCTTTGTGATTTATATTGTTATATGCACATAAATGACTAACTGCATTTTCTCTATATATGTCTTTCTTCAAGGAGAATGCAATATACCAGTTTCACTGAGTGCACACTGAATAAGAAATCAGTATGCTGAAATGAAATAATTCTATCAGGAATTACTTGCAAACCTATGATGCACAAAACTGGTTTGCAGTTCCAAGATTTCCAAAGATTTTTGTTTTATTCATTCAAGAAAAATCTGTACACAGAGAAAAGATTAAATGCCAAGTAAAAATAAATACTTTGAGGCTTCCCCTGTAGAGAATGCAAATGTCCTTTCCACCTCCAGATGTCTTTTTTTAATTTGAAACAATCTGTTTGTTAAAGAAAATTAAGCAAAGATTTCTACTAAGAAATCAAACTTTTTATATACGTGTGCTCCTACTCTGTCATGCAATCTGATCTCCGGGGCATCCATGATGGTAGTTCCATTGAGCTCAAGTTATGATAACAATAACTTCTGCAGATGTTCATAGCTGTCAAATATTATTCACTAAAATGTCAGAAGATGTGATAAAAAGTTAAACCAGAAAAATTATTCTAAAGTAATTGGTTCAAGCCAAGAAGGCAAAGAAAGGTCAAACATTAATCCCTATCCATAAACACTGAGTGAGCCATAGAGAAATCACAGCCATATTGATTTTTTACGAGGAAACAATTGTGAATTGCATTGGTGGACACATAAAGTGATGTTTCTAAATGCGCTGGTGTGCAAATTTATAGTTGCACATCAAAGATGCCCAATGATTTAAACAAAGTTTTTCTCCAGATTTACTGGGTTTTGAAACTCAGATTTGGTTTCTTATCAATAAAAACTTTCCTCATCCTGGGAGATAGCATATTATATCCTGACTGCGTTAGGTTTGCGTTATTCACACTCTTTCATGGATTCACAAGGTCATATAGAACAGTTATCTGACTGGAAACCATGGGGACTTCACAGACTGAGGATTCTATTTGCAATGTTATGACACCAGCTCATTATGGTATCTTGACTTTATGATGGCTAAAAGCAAATATTGTAACTATCAATACGTACCAGAGGCCATCTAGAAAATGTGTATACATATTTAGTATTTTATTCATTTGCTTCCTATATTTTGAGCCCCTTGGGACATTGTTGCCATGAAAATTATTTCTAAATTACTGCCTAATTATAAAACAGGAGATTGTTCGTAACAAAAAAGAAATAAATCAATAACAGATGCACGTATCTCAGAAACTGTTACTTCAACATAAATTGTCCCTGTAAGAAGGACAGAAAAATGTTTTTACAAACCTTTTACTTTTTTCAATTCTCACTGGAATCCCATGTGAGAGGAGAAAATGGCTGTTTGCTTAGAATAAAGTGTCTTAGCCACCTACGTGGGCCTGACAGTAATGGCAAAGCATGGCGCCGATCAATATCTATCTTCTTCATTCCTGAAGTAATAACTTTCAATAGGAAAATCTATTTACTTTTACTTACCTTTATTTTATTTCATTTTGCTTTAAAGAAGTTCATTCCAGAGGGAGGGTTTACCCTGCAAACAGCCGTTAACAAACTGATGATTTAACTAAGGACTCTGGGCCAGGAAGGTGTTACTGTCACTGTACGTGTGTGTTAATGCTAAGAAGAAACATATTTTTTTTTAGATTCTAAATTTGTTTATGGTCACTGAAAGCTTTGTAAGGCTCATGGCTGCTTATCTGGAACACATATCAAGCAGGTCAATCAGAAACAAGGGTCACTCACATCTATAGTTAGGGCTTCTTGAATTCTTTACATTCCATTTGCTGAAGACATTATCATGTCACTGTGCCTTATGATAAGGGAACTATCACTGGATGAATATTTAATAAGGAAACCTCAAACTCTTCCTTGGAAAGACCTGTAGTTTCATATATTGTATAAAAACCACACTTAAGAAAGAAAGGTCATCCGTGCTCTCTCCAGGTCTATGAGAGGGAGAGTATGTAAGTACAGAAATCGTTTCCAAGGTTTAAAACATTGTCCCTTCTCCTTATCCCTTCTGTCTCCCTGTCATCCCTACACCTGTTTAATAATTATGATAAATTTTTATTTCTATTGAGCTAGAGTTGAATGAAAAGTTATGGCTTTTTGTTTTCTAAACATATTTGTCTTACAGATTGTCTTTTTCAAGAGGATAAAAATTGACATCTGAAATATCAGACATTTAATAACGTTTAATGACAATTGTTATCAATTACTTCACTCAGTAATTTTTATCCTAATAATTTTTTAGTTTTGAAACTCTAATTAAAAGCAACTACATTGTAAATAGATACATTTATTGTAATTGTCTTTATAGAAGTCTGGAATTAACATCATGAAAAACAAATATTTTTATCAACATTTAGACAGCAAAGCATGTTTTCCTTAAGTTCTCTATATCAAAACAATAAAAATAAATTTTTCACACACACATATACACACAGTCATTTCAATCTAATTATGAACATTAGATAACCTTTTTATACTAGAAATAGTGTCTCAGAAACATTGCTGTTAATACCAATAGCAACTTAAAGTTTTAAAATAACAGGAATGATCTAAATAGCAACCTGGGACTCCTAATTCTCATTGTGAGTTTTTAAATTAATAATTGGTAATTAATTTTAAACCAAAAGAACTAAGAAAAACCCATTTCTGAATTCTAGGTTCATACATAAATCTCAGAACACTCACTGTGCATATTTGTTACTAAGAAAGGAGATCCTTGGTATTAAAGCCCTGTTTAAATCAACTGCAAGATGGGAAATAAATTAGAGGCAGTACTCTAGGCAGTGCTCTCCTTAGAATTCTAAGAAAACATATATTAACACAGTTGTAATATAGCAAGAGAATTAATTGCAAATAAAGTAAAATATACAGAATGAAGAATAAATTGCATTTCACTCCTAACATCTAAGCACTCATTACTAAGAGAATATCTTCAAAGAAAAGGATGCATGCATGCTTTACTCATTTTGTATTTGCACCAGACATAGAGGATCACATTTTACATGACGGTGATCAGGCTGTCACTTTGACGAACTTCTCTGCCAGCGTTTTCATGTGTGTGCATGTGTACCAAGAAAATAATACACAAGAAAGCTTTGTATATTGTTGAAACACAAAGGACAGATATCCCATTTAAGAAGGGCCCCCAGTAAATCTAAAGAAAGCCATTGACAATTTTATTAAAAAAAATAGTTTCACTTGTTAAAAGGCACCAAGGGATTAGAAAAAAAAGAATCAAGGTCTTAAAGGTTTTAGAAAGCTTTTGTTGTTGTTCTCAGTGATAGTAATTTTTATTCATTGGTTTGTCCTTGCATCATATTTGCTATGGAACTTTGTCCACTATGTCATGTTCGATTTAGTGACATGAAACTAGATATACTGTACCCCTCAAGAAGTAATTACATTTATTTTTAATTACAATGTATAATAACTCCATAACAATATATATATTAAGTATATGCACTTTTAAAAAGTCTTTTTATAGGATTAGTTCTATAAGTAAGAATAGATATTACTGAAAATATAAGCAAATATTAAGAAAAAACACATAAGATTTAAGACATAAGTTTAAATCTCAAATTTAAGGCAAATGTGTGTTGTTACTTATCCTTCTAACTATACTTATTTTAATATTCCAATTAAAATTGAGTACCTGCTAATGCAATTGTGTTACCAATAAGTGTCCGATATACATTCATTGAAAAGTGAAACAGAGAAGGCAACTGTGTACTTCGCAGTTTCCATTCTGAGGCCTGGAAGAAGGCAGTGGGCTGGGGTGGGAGTAAAGACAGAAAACTGTACAAGAACAACAATTAAAATATTTTTAAAAAAGAAGGCAAAAATATTCCTCTCACCTGCTCACTTGTTTGTACAAAATTAGAACTCTTAAAATCTTGAATATTTTACATAATTACATGATTAAAAAGAAACACAGTACCAATGTGTTAAATATGTTGCATTTCTGAGCTTTTTAAGATATTTCCTGTGAAGAATTGTGCACTTCAAATAGTAAGAGTGTACATACTAGACGGAGGCATGCCAGAGCAGGCAAGACAAAGAAACACACAGGCCACCACTTCAGCACACACGTTACAAAATGCAGATTCAGAAAATTACATTTTATAGGCACACATTACATTATAATGTCCTGAGTGTGGAATGATTATCATACAGAAAACTTCAAATTATTATTTTTTTCCTAAATAATATCAAATATACCACTATACTTTTTAAAATAGCCATTAAAAAGAAACATTCAGGGGATTCTAGAAAGCTATACCTATTACAAAGCTATGGAACCGATAGAAGAAGCTCAATATTTGTTTCTAGTATATTTATTACATGTATGTTCACATATATATTCATGTACACATAATTTATGTGTGTGTGCTTGCATATGTGTGTATGCACATTTGTGTATGTCTGCCTGTAAGTGTGTATCACAATTAAACAACTAACTAGAGACACATGAAATTACAGACTAACATCTATCCCACTTTATGTTACTCTACTGGATCATTCTATTGATTTTCTCCCCAATTCCTTATTTTTTTAAAAAGTGACTAACTGCATGGTTTCATGCCCATTCTTTAGATCCCAACAAAAGGCATGGCTACAATTAACCATTCTAGGCCAGAACCATAGGGTCAAAATCACAGGGTTGTGGAAACTGGAACCCGTGGGCACAAATGCAACTTGGCTTGCTGGGATCTCACCAGGCCCCTCCACATTTAATGAGTTGTTTTACTTTTTTACTAGACAGATTTACCTCATCTCTATTTTGGAAACCTCTCAAGCTTTATACCTGAATTCCCTCATATCTGGACCCAAATGAAGAGAACTGGTTTATATACACACTCAAAGTTGTTCCGTAGTTGATTAAAGCTTTGGCACTGCAAGAGTAATGCAGTCGCAGCAATAGAGTTGCTAATCTGTGTAAAGTAGTTGCATGCATATGACTCATTTTATTTTGCATGATTTAGCCATAGTAGAGGCCTAAATATCATAGTTGTTGATGTACGTCTAAAGCACAATTATCCATCACTTAGTGCATTGGTTTGATTCAGATACATTTATAAAACTGTTGTGTCTATATGCATGTGTTTAATTAAATTCACTAGTATTGATGATTTTTTTTACACATACAGAAAAAAATGCAATTCTACCTCATTCAAAGTCATAGATAAAGACAATTTCAGAAATGTAACACTGCCAGCAAATGAAAGGGTAAATAGTACAAGAATAGCTACATTAGTCTTCCCTTCTCACACGCAGAAGCTCAAAAAATGCTGTTGGACACAGCACTTTATTCGAAGAGGTTTCACACATGCATTTTTAATCAGGATTATATTTCACAGAGATCTGTCACCGCTCACAAGTGCAGCCGGCCGGTCCTCCTTGAAATGTATCAGCTCTCAGTCTCAGCCCTGAACTAGTTTTTCTTTGTATAAATCTGGACTTGGTGATCCACAAGGCAGTATTTTTCTTAAAAGGAAAAAATAATCCCTTAGAATTGCTTAGGACCCCACTGCACATTGTTTTTAGTTCAAATATACAATCGCTTTAACGTGGAACCGTCTTTTAAGTCACTCTCTCCGCCAAGCTAGCAGTCTAAACATTGGGCCGTAAGGTTATTTGTTAAACCTAGAAGATCTAATAAGTGGTTATTTCACATTCAATTATTTACATAAAATTTTGTGTTGAATTAATTCTACATATTTCTTCTATTCTTAATCTGTTTTATTCATCTATTTTCTTCTGTAATCATTAAAGTAACAAAATATATTTTAAAAATTTCATATAGTCATTTTTCTCTAATGCACTTCAAATATTGGGCATATTGTATGAGCATACTATAAAAGGATGATTTTATTTTATAGAAATTTATAAATGCAGAGAGCAACTCAAACGTGTGTATACAACCCTAAATAGCCTAAGCTAACAAATGGATGTAAAAGTCAGCAGAGAAATTAAAGGTCACAATTATTGAAATATATGTGTGTGTCTAAATTATACATTTTTTTATTTTAAAAATCTGTTTTACAATGCCTACATTTAGAAACTTTCAGTTTATTTATAATAACAAAAATTCTTTAAATATTCAGATTAATACAAAAACAGATTTTTTAAAACCTTAAGTTTGCATATAGCATGTTTAATGTCTAATAAATACCAAATCCCTGTTTAAGCACACCCAAAATATTACACATTTAGTAACTATGACTTGTCTCAAAAAACATTTCAAAGCACGTGCACTGGAAATATCTTTAGTAACAAAAATCTCTAAAATTTGTGAAAATGCAAGAGTAAAGCCAGTCTGATGCAGGTTGGGGACTACCCTGTCCGAGTACACACGTCTAGAAACACAGGCCAAAGCCAGTAGCACAGGGACGTTCACGGAAAGTAACCATATCTATATGTTGTCAAGCAACTGGCCATAAAAGCACTGAATAAAAGGGCATTTGAAATTGGATAGTTCTGAAAATATCACAGATGACTTCTTGTATCCTCTGACAGTTAAGAACAAAAAGACTTTCAGACAAAAGACTTTAGATACTCTCTGTGATATTTGACTTCTCGAAATTTTATGCATTACGTTACCAAAGGTCTGGAACCTCCAAAATAAAAGTCAGTGTAAAGCAATTTGCTTGATTCTCAGTTGTTTTATGTTCATGAAATTACTATATTGCTCTGTTATCATAAGCACTGTACATTGTAACATCTATCGGAGCATTCAGAAACCCAGATCAGAGCTTACTCCTACAACACTGGAATAAAGAAAAGCAGCCTGCAGTATTACACAGTGTCCTTTTTAGAAGCAATACATTTTTAATAGTTAAGGTTTTATTCAATTTTATCATGATCAGAGGTTGAAAAATCAATTTCAAAATTCTATTGAATCTAATTAGTGATAAAAATACCAATAACTCAAAATTTTCAGGAGCTTAAAAGATAGAATTGTCTTTCAGATCCAAATTGTTGCCTAGTTTAAGTACAAGGGAAAAGAGGGTATTAAAGCAATCATACTTTTTTACCCATCGCTTTAGCATTTAGTTAACAAGGAATCTGTGGCTTTAGAGTTGCTTAGCCAACAGCCTTGTACAGCACATTTATATTCCCCAAATGGTTTCATGTTTCCAAAGTGAAATTTTAAAGGGTATTAGTTTAAAATATTTATCTCTTTATTTAAGAAAATCTCTCTGTAGTTACCAAAAAAAGCACTTTATAAAAGACTTTATCCTCAGGAAACATTGATGTTTAATATACAAAATAAAGAATAACAGTAGTAAATTAAAGTGATTTAAAATATGACACTAAAAGACAAATTTCTCACAACCTAAAAGAGTGTTGTTAGAAGACTAATCAATAATAAAATGTTTTACATTTTTTTTCACAGAAAGTACAAATCTAAACTTCCTGGATCATTTTAACTCTTGTATGTTTATAATTGTGTTTCTTTAATATATTGGATGGTTTGGGGGGTAATTAGCATATTCAACTTATCATTCACACATTTTTCTGCTATCATAAAAAGAGCAATCAGCTTAAAGCCAAAATATCTGTATTTGAGTCTTTTTTAAATAACTTGTACCCAATTCCCAGAATCTACACTTTCTCATCTGAAAAGTGGTAATTATCTCTAACATATCCTGTCTCACAAGCTTATAGGAATGAGAGAAAATTACTGTCACAGTGATCAGAATATATTTCATGTTTCTGGAGCACACAGGCCCCGTATTTAATAAATTTAGTTTCAAAGGAATTAGTTTAATGTCTATCACATTTCCTATGTTGTTTTTTTTTAACAAGTATTACCAGAAAATGTCTTATTTATTTACTCATCTTTCTAATCCTTTTTCTAGAATTGAAGATCCTTCGGGGCAGCAACATTGTCTTTTTCATCACTATACTTTAGCACCTGAATATGTACCTGGCACATTAAAAAGATGCTTCAATATTTGTTGCCAGTCTAATTATATAAAAATTATGTGTTCAAACAAATATGCAGCAATACAGACGCCCCTACCACCTTCTCTCAGAAGTGTTTAAGCTCCATTTCCCGATGGATCTGTCAGGGGAAAGTGACACAACCATCTGATTCATTAAAAATGACTCAAATAAATATAAACCTCTATTTTCATAAGTAGTTTTCCACTTACAAAGGACTTTTCCATGGCCTACAGGATGTAATACTCTCAAGAGCATGTGTATAGAGTCAGTATTATTCTTTCTTTTTATGTAGGACACAACTGGTGCCACTGCTCAGATCAAGGGCCAGACTAACCATCGTATACCTCCCCCTTTCACTGTTTTACCCACATCATTCCTGTAATTGCGTCTTCCTCTCCTACATCATATTTTCCCCACTCCCTTGGATTATTCCCCCTAGTGCCCAAATCTTTTGTAATATTACCCATCAAAAAAAACCTCTTTTGATCCTTCATTAGCTGGTGCTACAATCCGATTTCTCTGCTCTTCTTTCCAGCAAACCTACTCTGAAGAATTACCTACTTGCCCTGCCTACTTTCTACCTTTCCAACTACAGTCAAGTTTTCAGCTCTACCATTACACCGAAATCTCTTTCATCAAAGTCACTGATGACATCCACATTTACAAATCCAATGCCATCCAGTTAGCATCCATCTTATTCTCTTTGTGCCATTTAAGAACTGATCACATGGACCTTTTTTGAGACATTTTATTTATTTGGCTTTTAGAATATCTCTGGATACACCTTTTCAAACTCCATTGATGGACACTTCTCCTTCCCATTCTCTAACTGATAGAGTAAGCCACGCCCTATTCTTCAACCTCTTTTCTTCTCTTGGCTTCTGTCTCCTTCTTCCTAGGTGGTCAACTGCTATCTTGGCTTTAAATATCAGCTATAAATTAGTGACTTCTGTATTCAAATATCCTCCCCTACCTCTCCTCTGAACTCCAGACTTATAAATCTCAAGTAGCAAGTTTGGTAGGCATCTCAAACTTAATATAACAAAGATTAAACTCTTGATTCCCCTTCCCCCCCATATCTGCTCTTTCTGTGGTGTTTCCTGTCATAGTAAATGAAAACAGGGCTCTGCCAATTACTTTGGAAAACAAACACATAAACAAACAAACCTGAGAATTATCTTCTACTTCATTTTTTCATATCTTACATCTAGTCCATCAGCAAATTCTATCAGCTCCATCTTCAAATTATAACCAAAATCTAATTATGTCTCATCAAATCTACCTCTACTTCCTTATCAAAAGCATCTATCAACTCATCCCTGGATTATTAGGATAGCTTCCTAAACAGTCATATGTCTTCCACTCTTGTCTCCCTATAGTTTTTCTATATTTAGCACTTAAATGGAATTACATCACTATGGGAACCATTAAATGGCTTTCCATCACACAGAATAAAACCTAAGGCCTAAGGTCCTATATCATCTGTCTCCATCCCAAGTTTCTTAATTTTATTTCCTATCATGTTCCCTCTATGTCTTTGGGCTTCTGTTCTACCTCAAGGATGCTGATCACACCCTTACATAAAGGTCTTTATATTTGCTTTTCTGTTTACCTGGAATATTCTTTTTTTATTGTTGTTCAATTACAGTTTTTCTTCTGTTTCTCTATCAGATATTCCTACAGCATGCTTCCTTAATTCATTCAATTTGGGCACAGAGCCATTATTAATATTTACTTTCTGATACTAGAATATGAACCCCCAAAGGACAGGAATTATTTCTTTTTCCCTTGTGTATCCTTAACACATTGCTCAGTGCCTGGCAAAGATTATGTTCTCTATATTTTTGGAAGAACAGAAGGAGGGAAGAAAGGAAGGAAGAAGGGAAGAAGACAGGAGAAAGAAATGAAAAAAAGGAGGAAGGAAAACAGGGAGCCACTAGAAGAAGAAGGAAAATATTAAGATGATTTGGAGGCTGATTTTTTTCAGCTATATAATTCCAAAGATAACTCAAATATACACCAAAATGGGTATATTGCAGATAAACTACATGGCTGAACTGGATGGTATACAAATAGGGAACAGCTTTATTTTCCTCCCCCCATTGTCTTCAAAATGCTCCTTTAAATTTCTCTTACTGTGATGATATTTCTTACTATCTAGTCATTTCCAGCTAACACAATAGGCATTTTGGAAATGGACTCATTTTAAATATTTAAAATTTCAAATGACTTTAACTTCAAAGTTTAATTTAACATCTAATCCCAACCACCAGTCATCTCCCCTCCCCCAGTCCAGCCCTGAGCAGCAGTTCTGAGTAAAGAAAAGGGCAGCTATTGGGCATTTCCTCGCCTTCCTTCCTTCCCACTGGAGAGTATTCCAGTGTTACAGCAAGGGGAGCGGAACTTTTAAGAAAGTGGGAACAAAGTATTTTCACTCAGTTAGTATGGCTTGTAGACCTTCCTTTCCTAATACTGGCAGCACTCCTGTGGTCGTTTCTGAAAGCTGGTCTTTCAAGAAGCACGTGAGGATTTCCTTGGAAAGCCCCCTGAAAACATTTGCATTGAATTTCTCCATAGCATAGAAGTACATATTGTAAGCATGCAGAAAAGTGATTATGGGATTGAAAGCCCAAAGACTAAGGAGATGCCTTTAATCAACTATTCTTGGAAGTAAATTGTAGACTAACATAAAAGGAATAAAAGTACTCAGGCTGTATTTGAGGCTATGCCTCATTAATAGCATATTAGCACCATCAAAGTATATAATAAAAACATGCAAAATAATTTATCTTGTGTTTTTAACCACATAGAAATTAATCATGGGAAGCTAATGTTTAAGGGTTTATCTAACTTTAGTAAATAACTCCCTTGATATATAAATAATATTATCAAATGTATTCCAATAGTCTTGAAGATGAACTAGAAGCCTGTGAAGGGATGGCAAAACTTCATGATCAAGGTAACTAAGGAGAATGTACATGTTACAGGAATTGAAACTAGATCACTGCTCATTTGACAATTCCCTAATTATCTGAAATGATAGTGTTTGTGTTAATTCGGTTCTCATCATACCAAGTTGTCAGTGAAAGCAGAGAAACTAAGGCAGGAATATCTGCAGTGGTTAGACATTTGGGCAAGATATATTAAAAATTGTAATAGAAATTTTAAAATAGCTAAACAACAAATTGACCAGGATAATTACTTCACATACTGAGGTGGCATGCAGTTGGCAACATTGGAAGAGAACCCTGAGATACGTGATGTTAGGGTGGGGGCTCAGATGGCAGCTGAGGCTGGCTGCATCGATGCCTGTTATTTACAGGCAATGAAAATACAACTAATAATTTTATATTTTAGGTTAACATGTGGGCAAAATTGTGAATTTCTACATTTTGTTTCCCACTTTCTAAAGAATAAAGGTTACACTCTTTATTTTTCTTTTACAAACTTCCACAACCTGCCAAATGTCCCGGTGTTTTATTTTATTTTTGCCAATAACCTATTTGCTCGGACTAAATACCTGGTCTCTCTCTCTCTCCCCTCCTCTCTAATTTTGCTCTGTACTTTTCTACTTCATTGTTGCCTCTCTCAGGAATCACCTTCTTCCTATATCTGCCTATCAAAACTCATGTCACCCTTTAAAGTTAAGTTTGAAAAGAATTTTTTTCTATATACTGCTCACCTCAGCTAAGTATGCAATCACCTTTTTCTTAATATATATACTGTTTGTATTATACATTTTTTTCCAAGCATTCACTGTTCTTTTTTTCTGTCTTCACCAGAGGACATGATTATTGATTTTAGAGAGAGGGGAATGGAGGAGAAGAAAGAGGGAAAGAAACATCAATGAAAGAGAGAAACATCAGTCAGTGACCTTTTGAACATACCCTGACTGGGGACTGAATTCACAACCTAGGTATGTACCCTGACCAGGAATCGAACCCACTACCCTTCACTTTATGGGATGAAACTCCAACCAAGCCACACTGGCCAAGGCCATTTACTGTTCTTTATTGCAATCTTTTGTGAATATATCTTACTGATGAAAAAGTGAGGCCTAGAGATGAAATGTTGACACATTTCCTGCAAGTATCCACAGAACCATAGATGTGTGTGTAAGAGTAAGTCTATGTGCATGTGCAGCCCTATGAATTTAGGCCCTTTATATTGATTGTGCTTCTATCTGGCCCCCATGTGAGTCACCACAGCAGGCTACTGGGGCAAGAGAAAAGTCAGTGGAAACAACTGACACAGTTCTTAGTGAGGTATGTAGACAAATGGGTAATTGATGTTCAGTGAAAATAATTCCATGTGAGGAGTTATATGGGAGTGAATGGGAGAAACAACTTACCCACACTTGAAGAAACAGAGAAAGCCATACAGAAGGAGAATTAGAGGACAGGTTGGAGACAGCAAAGTGAAGAGGAAAGAAGTGGTTCCAGGTAGAGGGAAGTGCAGATGAGAAGACTCAGATAAAAGCGGGTCTGTGCCACTCAAATAACTGGAATGTGTGTAATGTGGCCAGAATGCAAAGTGGAGCGGCAGATGAGGGAGGGTTGAGGATGCCACTTAAGTGAGAAGGGAGTATTCCAGGACAGGTGAAGTGGTCAGTGACATCACATACTGCCAAGATAACAAATAAGAAAAACACTGAGAAGTGTTTAGTGAATTTAGCATAGAGGCTTTGGTGGCTGGCAAAGCATTTTTAGTGGTGTGATGGCCCTCAGATCAAATTGTAGTGGGTCAGGGAAAAAAGTCAAGAATAAGGAAGTAAAATAAGATTTTCAATAATGCTTTCATTAAGTTGGACCATTAATGGGAAAAGAGAAATAAAGGAAATGTTAGGAGAGAAAGTTGAATTCAAAAAGATGAGGAAGATTTGAGCATGGTAAAACCCTGAAAGGAAGGAGCCAATAAGAAGAAGTTATTCATGATCTAGGAAATGCAAATAATCAATCAAAGTCACTTAGAGATTGGGAGAATGGGATCTAGGGCACAGACAGAGGAAAGAGCCCTGGCTGGGAGGGAGTGGGTAGTGCCACTTCCATTTTAAGAAATGGGAAAAAGAAAAGAGTGAACATAAATGCACATAAATGTGTAGCTTGGCTGGAAGGAAGTTGAAGACATTGCATATTCTTTACATTATCACTACTTTAATATCTTCAATCTCATTTTTCAGAGAAAGTATCGAATTTCATTCCAAGGCTGGTAGTGAGTAGACCCAGAACATTCTGATGCCTTTCTATTGGAGCTAGAAAAAACAAGTAAAGAATTAGCCAGACTACATCCAAAAGCTGAGCAAAGTAACTGTACTAGAAAGGCTAGCCTGCTAGCTCCAAGCCTCCATTATTCCAGAAAGACCTCATATCATTTAATATGAACCTCAAGACAGAAGACAGCTTAGCAAACTGCAGTCCAATTTATCACAATATTACTATTCAAGTTTTCCTATCCAGGAATTGGCTGGAGTCTAAACAGCTGTACTAATGATCAGCTATAGTTTTTTGGTCAAAATAGAAGGCTGTGAAAACAGTATAAGATATTACCAACTGAGTAGCTCTCCACATGAATATACAGGAGTCTCCTAGAAATTCATTAAAGTGTACATTCTCTGGTCTTGCTAGCACACAGTCTATGGCAGGTCCTGATACTCTTGCTGTTTATAGACGCCCCATGTGATTCAGAAAGATGTTTCAATTTTAGGCAAGGTCTAGTGAAAGGTGGAAAGAAACCAGCCCAAGTCATCCAAATACTTAGCCCACATTTCTAGATCCTAGATTAAGTTGCTGTTCACAAGATGGAGAGCTAGAGGAAACAAAATAGATTCTGTGGGCTTGAATAGCAGAGCCAATAGACCAGTAATTATGTCAAGTTAAGAAAAGTAAAAACTAACCTACAATATATGAGTTCTGTCTAGAAGGTATCCAGCTATGTAATCTGAAAAATAAGGACATTTATTGAAGAAGGTACAAGATACAAGAAACACTGTACATAGGACAAAGTTGCCTCAGTCCCCTTCAAAGTAGGAACTTGAGACCTCACACAGTACTCCCAACTGCCATCAGCTGTTTTGTTGTATTTTCCTGAATCTCACTGATGGTCTGAAATCTCTTCCCTTTCAAAGGTGATTTTAGTTTTGGGAAAAGCCAGAAGTCACAGGGCACCAAATCTGGGCTGTAGAGGGGCTGAGTCACCTGGGTGATTTGAAATTTCACCAAAAAACTCTGCATGAGATGTGATGCATGAGCAGGTGCATTGTTGTGATGAAGCTGCCATTCACCAGTTGCCCATAGCTGCTGCCTTCTGAATCATCTCAATAGTTTCCACAGAGGAATGTTCAAGCTTCATGCAAAATTTGATGCAGATTCATTGCTCTATTCACTCAGTCGTTTTGAATGTCATGGCCACACAGTACACATGCTCACTCAATGTTGTCACTACCCCCACTGACTAGTATAGAGAAGTCATCACTGTACACGCATGTGCATTCCAGTCCACTGTCCTTGGCTGTCAGTTTACATTGATGTTGCATGGACAATTCTTGTTATGTTAAAAATGGCTGGACTTTTTCTGGTCAGACCTTGATAGCAGTAACAATTAAAGTTTTTATTGTGTACTTTTGGGGAAAGGAGCAGTATTATAGTACTTTAAGAAACATATGGAGAAAAAGAACAGCACAAATATCTATGATAACTTCTATACAGTAAAATCAAGAATTTATTTGGTGACATTTGTACTATGGAATAGCTAAAACTAATCTTTATTATAAGGTTTTTAAAAACAAAATATATTCTCTTCTGTTTAGAATAATATAAACTGGTCCATCTAAAAACAGAGCTGAATAATCTCTAGTGGCTCCTTGTAAACTCTGAATCAGAAGAAATAATTTAATTTTTAAATTATCAAATTATATAGAAAGATGATTTTCTTTCAAGTCTTATAAGAACAAATATCTACAGAACCAGCATCTAGAATCCAGTCTCTGCCTGTTTTAAGTCAGCAAGCAAGTAGCTGTGAGTGTGTTCGCAGCATGAATGCCTGAATGCCACAGATATTCTCAAAGCATAAAACTTATCTTTTCCTGCAAAGCACTTTATGTAAAGATGAAAACATACTTCTGCTCTGTTCCTAAGTCTCTCTCAATGCTGATTTTATTCTCATTTTCTTGTCATCACCACCAATATCAACCTCATCAACTCATCAAAAACACTATTAATACCTGAGCTAGGAACTGTGCTGAGGTGCATACAAAGTGTACAGAGCTCCCAGATTAAACAAGTAATTATAAAAATGCCCTTTAGTGCACATTTACCAGCATAAAATCTGCATGAGGGAAAAATAGCCAAGGCAGCCAAAGTTATACATTTCTAAACACAAATGCAGCACCTGAGTTAAAAAGAAGGGGCTTAATGAAAATAAACAGAGCTTTGAAAGAGAGATTTAAAGCCTAAATGCAGCTTAGGACAAGTTGTGACTTTTCAGTACCACATAGGCATTACATCAAAAATGATGACAGTCTACCAAATGGGTGGAAAGGGAACTTCACTGGTGCCACATTGAAATAATCACCTTTCTTTAAGAAATATATTTTAAGTGAGAAATTTAGCATAATTTCTCCAAGCATAAAAATCCTAAGTATTTTCTGCATCGTGTTCACTTTATTGTAACTTAGTTTCACTTTTCACTTTTCTACTGTTCTATGGAACAGTAGTTTAAAAGAGGGAGAAAAAGAGAATATAGTGAAATCTGGAAATGCTTACCTTTATCTTTGGGGATTCAGACTGTGTCAAAATAAAGGTGCAGAAAAATAAGATAATTAATAATAATAAAACTTACATGTCAGTGCAATTTATATTTCACCTGGACACAGGGTGGACAGCCTTCTACTATGACTCCATGTAAGAGAGTTTTCTTAGAAGAGAGATGGACAACTTTACCAACGGATTGGAGCATGTTCAAGTGAGGTGGGATCCTAGTGAACATCTAGCCTAGTGCTCCAGAGCATTCTTGTACCTAAGATATCTTTCGATTCACTCTCCTACCACCACCGGTACCAAATTCCCTAGCTAGCCCTGCATAGCTATTCAGACTTGATTAGCAAAAGATAGCACATAGAGATTAGCAAACAATAGCACAACACATAATATAAATTATCTTAGTCACCCAATTTCTTTCCTTTTTTTAGAAATCAAATACTTTTTATTTTTTTATCATATTTTAATTGTTCATGTACAGTTTTCTGTCTTTTACTCCCAACCCAGCCTACCCTCCCAGCACTCCCCACCTCCCTCCCATTGCCACTCCCCTTAGTTTTTGTCCATGTGTCCTTTATACTTGTTCCTGTAAACCCTTCCCCTTTTCCCCTGAAATTCCCTCCCCTCTCCCCTCTGGTCACTGTCAGCCTGTTCTCTGTTTCAGCATCTTTGGTTATATTTTGCTTGTTTGTTTGATGTTTACATTTTTGTTATCTTGCACAGTTTTATGATGAGTAAATGCACAATATTCATGGAGCTCTTTGAAATGTTGAATATGGATTACTGATTCTGCCTTTGGATGTACTACAAATATCACTCCATTTTCGTCCAGAGGGCTTGCTTGCATCAGCAGTTTTCAGAAATTGGGATCTGTTTTGTTTTGAAGTGCCAAAATGTTTGTTTGCATATGTGTGTGTGTGCATGCAGTACTGCTACTATGGGCATTTAAAAATTGCTTGCACTCAGAATAATTTATACTTAAGATAAACCTAGAGAACTAAAGCTGCTCAGAGTTGAACAGAATTGTGGCCACTTCCCCTTAGGTCTAAAACTCTCCCAAGGTAACTGGTGGTCATTTTACTTTTCTTTTCTTGGTTTACTAGTGCATTTGAACTTATTTTGTACATTTACTACATTTCAGCATTAACTAGTCTTTTGTATTTTCTCCAGAATTGGTTTAGGTGACTTCCAGAAGAAGATCATGTTGTAATCATGATAGAATTAGAGGAAAGGAGGAAGAATTTTCCAGAGAATGGAAGAAAAGCAGGGTAGGAAAATTCAAGGATAAGAGTGGAAGAAAAAATGAGCAGGGTGTTAGCCAGGCCAAGTCCCTCCCTTCCCCTGATCTAGATTCCTTCATCTCCCTTTTCTACCAACTCCATTCCCTCAGGCTCCTGCCACTTTCCCCTAGGATGATATATTTTACTAAGAAACTTTTCCCCCAGCCAATGGTCCCTCACACTTAGCACTTGCCTCTCAAGTGGAGCAGCATCTAAAAATAAAAATATATATAGTAAAAGTTGATAAATATATCTTCCTTAAAATGGGAGGAAAAGAAGGACTGGAATTTAATAATGGCACATTAGTACTATAATTTTGCTCCAGTACGGCAGCCACTAAATTGAATTCTCTGTGCCCAAGTCTTCTCCATCATCGAAACAATGTTTTACCCAATGATTCTTTTTTCCCCACCATTCTCATAGTTGCAAAATCTAAATTATCACCTTGAATTGAGACAGAAAGCACTTCCCTCACACAAATTCTGTATTTTATGCTAATTGCTATTACTGAATTATGTTTTCATGCTCTGTCCTGGGTTTGCTTTGAAAATCTTCAAAAGAAGTAGTTACTCGAATGACAATATCTTATGGAGACATACAAAGTTGGAAACTATAACAGTCTGCCTGGGAATAATGTTCCCCAAACTCACAATAGTGATCATCTTCAAGGAGAAAATCAGGGGAAGATGAATGAAAAGAATATGTTTTATTTCTTCATTAAGGAGAGATCAATCACAAATTAGAAAATATGTTAAAAATGTGTCAAATCTGTGAACTGGATTGCATGTTCTACAGTATTTTTCTATGTATTTGGAATCTAAAGCTTAAAGATGTAAAGAAACCACAACACCAAACTCCCTAGTTTATTTAAGGTAAATAAAAACTTATTGAAAATATTGTCTTCTGTAGCAGCACCTCTCAAGCTTTAACAAACAGATAAATGTCCTTGGGATCTTGTTAAAATGTGGATTTAACTTTGGTAGGTTTGGGTGGGGCCTTACACACCACATGTCTAACAAGCCCATAAGTGATATTGCACCAAGAACAACAACTTGATTAGCAAGTGTTCACAGTACCTCACAGTGTCACATTTTATGAATGCATCAAAGAAATATTTCAGTTCCAAGAAAAACCATGCTTATCCTCAGTAACTTCTTTATTTTTCCCTGGCAGATGTTGTGAATTTTGTTTCCCTCTTTGCTTTGGCCACTAAGAAGCTCAGAGATAAATCTGTTAGGATACTAAGAACTGCACATGAGTATACAGCACACATTTTTATGGACTGGTTTACCCTGGTTTTACCTTACTTTCCTACCGATATTTTCCTTTGTTTCATAATTCTTATACCTATACATTTTATTCCATTGTTATATATCTCTTTTTGTAAGCTGCTTCACATTGTCTCAGCAATGAAGTTTGGCATAATTAACTCAGAACAAGGAGACAACTGTTTTTGAATAAAGGAGACAGATAAAATTTAATTGAGCTATATAGCTCTATACAGAATCTATAAGGTGGAGTACCTAATGCTGCATGATAATATCTGGAGTGTTACTTCTAAAAATGTCACTCTTATCATTGATATTCACAATCACAATAATGATAACAACTACTGATTAAGTGTCTTCTAGATACTCAGTACTGGGTATCTTCTGGGCTTTTATCTCATTCACCTCTATTATCATTTATCATATGTAATCCTACCTAATAAATTGGTGAAGTTCATATCATCATTGAACTTTAAAGGTGCATCAAGATTACTCATGAACTATATCATGGCAGATTCAGCCTTAAAAACCATATATGGATGACACCAAGTCTCATGTTCTTATGGTTAAATATGATGTGTCCATGGGCTTCAGAGGAGAAAATCTAAGACTTAAAAGCTAAAAAGGAAGGTTAAAAGTTTCCAAGAAGACTAAGCAAGGATTCAGAGGGAGGAAGGAAAAGTTATTCCAGGGGAATAACTTTGAGGGGAACAACATTGCAAACATAGAGAAATGTGGAAATGCAGAATGTATTTCGGGATAGGCAAGAAGTCCAGAATAGCTGCAACATGGATGCTGAATGGGGGAGAAAGGCAGTGAGGCAGGCACCAGACTCCAAAGAGATTTGTATACTTTACAAGACATTCTGTAGGTGGTGAAGAACTGTAAAAAGACATTAGGCAAAAATATTAAAACTTATATTTTAAAATATTACTTTCACAGTGGCATGGAGAATGGATTAGAAGAGACCAGGATGAGGAGGAGAGATGAATTAAAAGGAAGGTCCATTGGCTTTAAATAAAGGACCTTATTTGAAAGGTTTTCAGAAAGCAAACTCTTTCAAGACTTTGCATTATTTAAATATGCAACTAAAAAAGAAGGAAAGAAAGGGATTTGATTCAACATCCCTATTCCTGGCTTAATAAACTGAGCGGGAGAATAAGAAACAGGGTGGGATAGGTCAAGGTCAATATACAGCACCAGGAGAAATGTAGGTATGCATGGTTGGAGCCAGAAGAGATAAGATGTCAATCGGGTATTTGTGACGATAGAAACTAGACGAATGAAAGGCACCACTCAGTAGGAAAACCTATAAAATGAGAAAAAGCTATACAACACCAAAATTTGTGATTCAGGGTAAAAAATACAAGCTTGAATAGTTCACAGAGAAAGAAGAACAAAATGGTAGACCTAAAGAAAACAATAGCACAGAAACCAAAGGTGCACAGAGTTTAAAAAAGAAAAAATCAATAGTGTTAAATAGATTGAGAGGCCAAGTATATTAATGGTTGAAAAGTTTTCACTGATTATAAAATTATAATGTCATTATTACCTTAAACAATAGAAGATTCATCAAAATACTGCAGTGGGTAGAGACGAAGACATAGAAGAAGCAAGAGTAGACTAGACTTTCAAGAATCTTGGCTGAAAAGGAAGAATCTGGAGTGACCCCAGTGACATTCCTGGTACAGGAATAAAGAGCCCAGATCCTGCATTATTCCAGAATTGGTTGTCTGCAAGATGCCTGCAATAAGAGAATAAGGCTGGGAGGGATAGTAAAAAGTGATATAAAAATATTGTTCAAGTGTTGTTCTCAAGGTCTAAGGCAAATAAGATAAAGGGTAAACCCAGGGAGGTACTTAGTGACAAGGAGGAAAGTAAAGTGTTAAAGGAAGATAGTGTGATTTCACAAAGTCAGAAAACAGCAAAATGGAAAGAAGATTCTTGTTGAGAGAGATGATTATGTGGTTATTCTAAAAGCATAAAGAACTAGGAATGAAGATTTGACAATGAGAGAATGTTCAGGAAATCACAAAATCTAGGTGGAAAGTGGGGCTGGGTGCTTCAGTGAAGTCAAATGGGGGTTTTAACATACACGGGATGGTAGTGCTCTGAGGTGTTGGTCTCTCATGGGTTTTCACATAAACGCTGTTGTCTTTCAAGATTGTGACAAGAGTTCAGGTACAGAAGAAAGCTGAGTCACTTTCCAAAGATTTTTTGTGTGGGAATGAAACCAGTGAAAGACCCAAATGGGAGAACTATAGGGCTTTTTAATGGATATGGGTTTGCAGCAAGGTGGAAATGGGATCACCAGAAAGGAAGCCGCAGGGGCTGTCTAGAAAAATGCTGACTTCTCTCTCGCAGGGCTATATCAGATGGACCATAGAAAAATAGGTAGCCCCTACTTTTAGTATTATAAATAAAGTGATAGTCTAGAGTTTGGAATGAAGACAGGAAGTAGGTTGAGAAATATGACTATTATCAACATACTGTCTCTCAGTTTTAAAACCACTCTTCTGTGCTCTATTTTGTAATTCTGGGGGCCGGGACTCTGCAAACTACAGCTCAGCTTTGAAGTTGTTCCCTGTTGAGATCTGATATTAGAGGACATCATAGGGAAACTGGGAAGCTGGTGAAGGGGGAAAGGACTAGACCCTTGTCACACTAGCATGACCTCAGGAATGATTCTTCAACCTGGCAGTGACAGTTTATTTCAGTATCAAAAGGTGTCTCCAGTTTGTAGTCCACCCACCCTCCCACCCACCCATCCCTAAGAGACACCACCTGCAGCTGGCCGGCCCTCTACCTTGAGGTCTGTTTCCAGCTTGGCATGGCTCTTCCTCCAATCTTCTAAGTTGTAATAATACCAACTTCTTAATATAATTCATTTAATTTTTAGTAATTATTTTAAGTGAGGAGGCAATATGTAAAAATTGCCTCAAACATTTACTGAAAATTTAAATATTTTGATCAAACAGAAAAACACATAGAATATAAGGAGTGTAAATAATTCTTAAGATATTGCAATATTTGCATTTTTAAAGATTTTATTTATGTATTTTTAGAGAGAGGGGAAGGGAGGGAGAACCAGAGGGAGTGAATCATTGATATGTGGGAGAAACATCCATTGACTGCTTCTCACATGTCCCCCACCGGGGACCTGGCCCATGATGAAGGCATGTGCTCTGACTGGGAATCAAACACATGAACTTTCAGTCTGCTGGATGACACCCAACCCACTTAGCCACACCAGTCATGGCTATTTGCATTTTTTAAAAGACAAAATATTACAGAGTTGTAATCCATTTCAACAAATCTTATCATATTTCCCTCTTCTTCTCCCTCTATGGAATTAGGCAATACACTGAAGTTGGTGTATATATTTTGCATTCATGTTTTTTACTACATATATATTTATTTATGAACTATACATAATGATTTTGTTTTTTAAACTTCATAAAATATTATAATGTGTATGATTCTGCAAACTACATTTTCACTTATTATTAGATTTTCTAGTTTTATCCCATTTGATACATCTACCTCAAACTAATTTATCTGAACTTGTCTATAGTTTTCTATTGCATGATTACACAATGATTTATTTAGCCAATAGTCACACAGAAATTTAAGACGTTTTATATTTTCTTATTACAAAGCATGCTGGAATAAGCATCTTTTCGTATTGCCTTGTATACAAGTGGAGGAGTATTTCTTTTATTTTCTTATCACCATATCATTTACTAAACTCTCCTGAAAGTATGTACATTGTCCAATCTGCTAGGATACCAAATATCCTGTAAGGTTCGAAAGTATATTAAGCACTTAAGCAGTACTTAACTTTCGACTGCTCTACATCCTCATCAACACTCACTATTTTGCAAATTTTTAATTTCTGTCAGGCCAACTGATGTCAATGGTATCTTATATATCTTATAATGTACATTGCATGGTTCTAAGCATCTTCTCATTTGTTGGGATTTTTTTTTTGCAATATTAGTCTGCTGAAAAGTTCTTGTTCATATTCTTTACCCATTTTTAATTGAGCTGTATGTCTTTTTATTCTTGATTTGTAGAAATTCTTCATCTTTGCTGTATGTTAATTATTCATCACATATACATTACAAATATCTTCTTCCAGATTTGCTTTATCTTTTCCTATTTTTATAGAATCCTTTGGTATATAGAAATTTTTGTTATCTGTATATATTCAAATATACTGATCTTTTTCCTTATGATTTGTGATTTTTTAGTTCTTAAGAAATTCATTTCTTTCCTGGTATTATATTTTTTCAAATAGTTTTTTAAAAAGATTTAAATTTTTGCTTTTTACCTTAAGATATTTAATTTATCTAAAGTTTTATGTTTCTCTATTTTTCCATGTGGCTAAACTGCTCGACCTAGTGTCATTGTATTTTTTTGAGTAATGTTTCATTTCCCTACAGACTCATGAAGCAGTCTCTGTTCTACCCCAAGTCTCCACTTGGGAGGGGTGTCGGTGCAGGCTCTCCATCCTGGTCTGTTTGTCTATCCCTATTTCAGTAACACTTCATCTTGATTACTATACCCAATGGCACCAGTACTTCCTTATTTATAATCTTCAGAAAGTGTCTTGGTTTTTCTTTGTCTTTTCTTTTCATATGCATTTTAGAATAAGCTTGTCATTTTCTGCAAACCCCTGTTGCAATTTTAAATGAAATTGAATGTTCAGAGTCCCTTAGCAGACATTTTACCATCTAAGTGCCCTAATGAACCCAAAAGCTAGTTGGGCTAATATACCATCTTAGAGATAAAATATATACATTAGAAGATTGTGTAACTTGTTTGATACTATAGAGTAGAACTGAGATTATAACCCAGATTTGTTTTTTGTAATTTTTAATTTTTTTCCCAATTACAGTTTATATGCAATATTATTTTGTGAATACAAAATCAGGTGTACAGCCTAGTGGTTAGACAATCATATACTTTACAAAGTATTCCCCTTGATATTTCCAGGACCCAAATGGCAACATACGTAACTACTACACTATTATTGACTATATTTCCTAACCAAGATTTCTAAACAGTGCTTTCACGTGTGCATGTTTGATTTATTCATTTATTTTTTAAGATTGTAAATATGCTTTTTTTCTATTGACATCATTTTATAATGCTTGACATGGTGATCTGCACAAAAGACCGTGCGCAGGGTTTTGGGGTTTTGATCTCAAACAGGAAAAGGAAAACAAGAAGAAAGACATTATGAACAGAGAAAAAAAGACTACAGACGACAGTATTTTCTTTACCTGGACTTGCAGTCTATTCCCCAGTCATGATCCTTCTCCCTTCCAAGTCATCAATCTTTTATTTACATAAAATGGGGTTTTATTAAAAGGTCAGAGCAGTGATGATACTGGCTTCTCTGTTCTCACTCTGTGTTTTTAGTTAACTTCTGCGGGGTTCTGTGATAACATAAAATACTTTATACTGACTCTGCTACTATTTTTGGAAGATATACATAGAAAAAATATTTAAAGAATTTCCATTTCAGAAACAGTTCAATAAAATAAGTCCCCCAAAATTAAATATCCAATTATGAACTTATGTACTTAAAATGACCAAGAAAGTGATATTCTCAAAAGACAGACTATTTTAAGTATATTGGAGAGTTCAAATGTCTTCTAACCACAATCTGAATTTTTCAATGTACATATGACAATGATTTCTTAGAAAATATGCTCATATTTTAGTTTGTTGTAATTTAATGTTTATCTTTATCCAAAATTTATCCCTATCCAAAAATTATTTTAATGAAAAATATTTGAAGTAAATATATATTAAAATGGTAAGATCATTAACCAAACCATCAGCTATAAAATGTCTTTAAAAATTTCACTGACTTAAGCCATGTAAATATTTTCATAGTATATAACATAAATGCTTGTGGTATTAAAAGGTATTAATTTAATTTTTTAATTATATTTGTTTACTTTCATCTGTGAATCTGTACTACTGTTTAAAATTGTATGATCTTTTGTTGAAACGGAAAACATATCTTGCAAAGACATTATTGTTATTACTGATAACTAAAATAGTTTGTAATTTGAAAGTTGGGTAGGAATTATTATGGTGTAAATGTATGTCAGCCAGAAAGATAAATGACTAAAGTACTACCTGTTCTCCCCCGCAGCGACTCCCCCAAATAAAAGCCTAGATACACTGTGTGGGAACATTTCCAAGAGGCAATATTCCTTCTACCAAACATCTCCCGCAGTATGTAGCTACTGGTACCTCAGGACAGATTGAAGAAAGGGAAACAGGAAAAGGGGCAGACAGCTGGATTAGACTGTACTGTGTATATTAGTGATGGGTAGACTTCAAAAGACTTAGAGGTTCATTTTGGACAGGTGCCCAGAGATTCGCAGGCTTACCCAAAACCTTCCATAACTTCTGATTTTAAAATTGAGCTAGAATTCCTTTGAGACCAGACTTTTGGTCTTCAGTCATATTCCACACTCCTATCCCTTACACTCAGTGCATGATAAGAGATTGTAAACTTTTGGGACTCAGAAAAATGAGATACATACTTTAAATTGGTAGCAAAAAAATAGTATGTTTTAAAGTTTTGAAGAAAAACTGTAAACAGTATTTTTTTGAGGAGAAGGAATTTCTTATTGGAATCCAGTTAACAACGTAGCTTTTGAACACGTTCCGGGGGCCAGGTGAAACCAGCATATGTGTTCTAACTTATCTGTGCAGATTGAGAGCAGGTCTTCGATCAGTGGGGACCCTCCTGTGTGGCTCCCAGGGAAACCTGCCCCGGGAGACAGGCAGAGGTCTGGTGTACCAGAGTCAGCCTGGAAGAGTCAACAAGGAACAGGTCTGTCACTCTGGTTTGCAGGAACTCCTTTTGACCAAGCACAGTGAGAGTTACCCTTCAAAGAATATAATCGTTCTTTGGTCTAATTAAATGTGCCTTTCAAATGGTGTATATAAGAATTATTACTACTAGCAACTATGACAAAAAGTTGCTTTTACAAAAGATCAAAAATTATTTTTTGGTACAAAGAATACATATCTGACGTTAGCTTTGAACCACACTAAATTACACCTGGGTTTGTTAGTGTGATTCTGAAGAGGGCATGGTTTTGGCCTTCTCCAGAGAAGAAGAACTGAGATATGAACTGAATAACTAGTAGTGAAGTAGACAAAGGATGGTTTTCAGGGTAGTCACCACAACATATTCTTTTTAACAGAACTCACACAGCAATCACAGACAGGGCTGTTTTCATGACTTGGTTTATGAATATGTGGTTTCCTATATCTACATCCACAACAGGGACTCCAGTGTCCAATCTTTAGTATATTTATTATGTGAGGCTCTCTGGTAGGAATAACAATGATCCTCCATCAAAATTAAATACACTAGCAAGGAGAGTTGTGTCTTGGACCTTAAAAAGAAATATATAATTTATCATGTACACAATTGTACTTCCAAAAGTTTTTAAGCCAAAACAACTAGAGAACAACTAACTATATTTTATAGGCCAAAGTTTCTCAAGCTCTGGAAAGCCATTTTCATAAAAATATTTGATGCCAGTCCCGATTTTACTGGAAAATGCACAGTTCCTGCCAAAATATCAGTAGCTCATTTAGATCGGTACTCTAATAAAAGTGTAAAAATTTGTAACAGTTGTCCTATGTCAATCTCATGCTGAAAATGGATCTTCAGCAGATATGGAAACTGGAATAAGACCTACATCTCTTTATGGGTCTCTTCTAGGATTTTTATAAAGCAGACCTCATTTACTCTTTCAAGGCATTTCTAACTTAAGACAGCACTTATAATATGAACTATTTTGTATAATTTTCCCCATACATTTTAAGCTTCTCCAATCTACTTTTATCACTTACTTGATTTTTGAATTTTCTTAATAATACAATAAATACTCTAAAAGACCAAAACCAGTGTTATTTATTGATCCTACTAATTATTAAATGCATGCCAAATGAGAAATCAGAGCAATCAGAAATTAAATGTATTGTTAATTTAATTCAACATACAATTTAAACATATTTCTTCCCCCAAAGTGTTCCCAGATTCATTCCTATATAGCACTAAAATGAACACATTTGAGCTTCATGCCCTATCTTCTAACCTGCCTTTGGAGACTATAATTGATTGAGAGTTAATGTGCCAGGAAAAAAAGACACGAACTGTATAAATTCTTCTTCAAAATATTAAGGAAGTTGATGCTGCACATCCAAGACATTCAATCGTTGCTGTGTAATCGTTTCTGGAGCACCTACTATATTCAGTGTTTACCTTAGGAGACTATGATGAGAAAATGCAAATTGGAATGTTCATAATTATTAAAATAATAAAGCAAAGCAACATAGTCATCCTTTAAAATATTATATTTGGTTATCATTATACCATTCATGGACTTTGAAACAAGCAGTGTTTTTGGTAACAAGTCAGTAATCCCCACAACTTTGTAAACATTTTTGAACAGTGTTAACACATGTCCACTTAAATAAATTAATGCTTCCATACTCCACTTATTCATTCAGCAGAACTAAGTTCACATGCTCTCTCAGATAGAGAAATAGGAATTTTACAAGGCACTTGATAAATTACAAAGAAATAAATTACAATTGGAACCTCATACTTTTACCCAAAGGCCCTCAAGACAAGGAACATCATAATATATATTTACTTAGATTTGCAGGATGGATAATGCAGTCAATATGTTTATCTTTGAAATTTTTCCCCAAAAGAGATCACTATACTAAAATCAACAGTTGAACAGTATCAGAACCTACACCCCTTGAATCAGTATTTAATTTATCAAACAGCTTTCAGAAATCACATGCACAATGTACTTATTAAAAAACATAACCATATAAACAAGTTCATAATTTCTGACCTCTATATATTTAAATTAAGACTATAATAAACAAGCCTGTAAATGCATTTATTATTAAAAAGAAATTTCTCTAAAAATTCAAATCTCAACTTATTAAAAAATACAATAAAAGACTTTTTTGTACTTTAGTATGCAAGAATTAAATTGCTTGACCCCTCTTTTAATGACTTAATTAGCTGTACTAAAGCCCAGCTGGGCCTCTGCTGACAACATAGCTAGATATTTCAATCAAGCAGTGTTATGGAGAATAAGTAATAAATGCTACCTTGTCGCCATACAGTCCCGAACCATAGTGCAGGCTGGTAATGCTAAATTTGATCAGTATGCCTTATATTTCGATTAGTCGTGGTCTGAATCACTAAAACTGTGTAATGTGTATGAATTCCTGATATCAGATACAGAACCACAGGCTCCCACAGTTAGAAACCATTGAGTTTGCTTTTATTAGCAGCCAATTAATGGCAAAAACCTGCATTGCTTTTAAAATTTATAACCTCTGTTCCAGCTGCATCCACGGCCCCTAATATGCTGTATACAATCAGATCCATATCACTGTCGCATGTCAAACAGCTGCAAACTGTATTCTGTCTGCAGAAGTAAAAAATCCTTTCATATAGAAGCTTTTTTTAACCTCTTAGAAGTTCTTTTCAAAGCCCAGCAGCACCAGTCACTTTGCAACAATGAGCGATTTAATATAGAAAGAAAGAAATCTACACCAAGGTAACCTCTTGGGATGTGCTAGGTTTTCAAACGGAGTGAAACCCTACCACTCCAGCACCGCACAAGGGCAAGCAAAGCCACTTCTCCTGACCAAGGCTAAGAAAATATAAACATATAAAACCTGACCCTCCTACAAAGTTAACCCATTGAAGTCTATAGAGTCATTAAAACAAAGTGGTATTGCACAAGTTTAATATTAAGTAACTTACATAAAATTTTGGTATTCAAATTTGTATGCCCGAACCTTAGCTGCTTCCCTAATAAAACATCTGTGGAGATCACATTTCCCCATCATGAAGCAGTTTATTGCATACCTCAATGTTTCTAGACATTATTTTTAGGAACCAGACCCTTTCTGATATATGATAAGACAGGAAATTTAGATGTGATCAGATTTAGTAACAGCAAAATTGCTTTATGTATTGCTAATGCTGTACTTTCAAAATTATTAAGGAAATGGTTGAGCTTTACGGTATTATTTTTTTAATTACCTTATATATAGTATTCTGTGAGGTCTCCATTACTTTGATATCTGACCATTAAAATGTTATTTGGAAGAAATAAAGCAAAGAGTTTCTTCCTTTGGTCTTCTAAAATACTATTAATTTTTTGAAATATATGTTATTTTAAATTTTATTAAAAATAACCAAATTTTATTTTTTAAATACAAGTTATATATTACTTATATGTGCTTATGCTTATAAATATATATTAATATGGCTATATAACACAGGGTCTTGTGGACAAAAGCATTTACCTGGAAGAAGAGGAGCGTGAAACAACGTCAACTCTAATCCATGGCAGTGGAAGTGCGGTACTGGGGCGATACAAACTGCCGCCATGGCTATTTAAAGAAAATAAAAATCCTATTTTACAAAACTCAACTGCTAATAACCAACATTCTTTCTAACTGCTTAAATACTGCAGTGAGACTTATAATGCCACTGTGAAATCATAAGCTAGTACTTCAAAGGTGTTGTATCTGTTACAAATTGAATCTTCACTGCTTTGTCACAACTGATTTCACCCCAGAGGCTTGGAGATGCAGCATAGCAACATTCCTGTTGTCCTGGACAACCTGAACCAAACTGTTAAATACCCATCTGCTGCCCAAGGATGATTATAATACTATTGACTATGGAATCTCCAACAACCACCCTGTAAATGTACAATTAGTCAGTTCCAGTTAATAGAAGAGGAAAAGTATGCTTTACGATGTTGACAAATTGTAGGCATTTTAATGATAGACAAAAACTTGGTGCTGTATTTCATGAATGGCACAGTATTGTATTCATTGTGTACTTAAAGAATTATTCTTGTAATACTTTATATTAGTACATTTTACAATTACAGCTGTAAGTTAATATACATTTTACAATTACAATTGTAAGTTAATATACATTTTACAATTATGATTGTAAGTTAATATAGATTTGAATCTCAAGTACTTTTCTCCTACATGAGGAAATATGTTATTTCATTAAGTTTCACGGATCTTAGAAAACCAATATCTAGTGGTTTCTATCTAATACTGAATGCTTTTGTCTTTGAGATACTAGGTTTGATGTTTTTGCTTCTGTCCAGGTACACAGGGACTCACAGGATGCAGAAGGTGCACAGGGACCTAATGTGAACAACTAAATGAGTTTGTATTTTTGAAGTGGCCCAGAAAAGGGGGTCATAGAGCAGTGTATTGAAATATTCTTGCATATTGGAGTTTAATTATAAAGCGTAAAGCAAATTTAATTGTAAGTTTGACTCCTTGGACTGGTGATGAAAATTTGTAACAGTCCAGAACAATTTTAGGTCTGTCAACTGACATATGGATTTAATGTTCATATACAATGTACAAATGTGTGCAAATATACAAGTACCAATTTCCCATAAAAACACTGTGTTATTATTGGACAAGTAAGCACTCTGTTTCCAAAATCTTTTTAAGTTGCTAATCCACTGCTCTTCTCATGGAAGCATTTTGCTTCATTTGTCTGTTCTGTGTAAATAATACTAGAAAGTATTTCTTAATGATATTTAATTACTGAGTACTATGTTTAAATGTTCCAACCAAGAAAAACAAAAGCATAGGAAATTATATTTGTTATGTACCTCAAGAAATACTGAGATGCCTGAAGTTCCAGCTAACAATCACTATTCTCCATGGAATACACATTATCATTACAATGTATATGTTAAAGATGGTATAAATATGGTCTAAATGTCTTTGGCAAATTTAACAATTTAAGAAATGGTACTAGACAATTTTGAAAAAAGAGAACACAATTTTGTTTATATTAATGCCTTGCACAAAATAAAATTTAAATGAATAATAGTTAACACAAAGATATAAAAACCCAGTGTGCTGGCAAATTAAGCAAAAGCAGAAAATATTGATTATAAATATTCTATCCCTATTAGAAAATAATTATATTATGCTGAACAGATTTTTCTTCCTATTGATATGCTACTTAAAATGTTTAATTCCAAACTACAATTGATGTAAGTTTAAACATATTCTTTAACTAGCATAGTCGGGACACCATCAAACATATATTAAGTTGCCCAGATGCAATTCACACTTGTGACTTTTCTCTGCCATTCATGAATTATGCAATTATCCCTAACTCATGGAAATGAAAGTGCATTAACTGCCCACTGTCATGCATTGTCTCTTTCTATGTCCTTGTGCACACATTTCCACAGTTTATTATTCATGGATGCATCTACGCAAGTGTAAATGTGCACATATAATATGGAAATAGTCACCCATGGATAAATAGCAAGTAGACACTTGTTTGTGAAGACATATGTACTTCATTCCAAAAAATCCAAAATTTTACAGAGGGCTTCTGCCCTTGTTATGGATGTTACATGGTAAACAAAACGGATGTCAGCAATATAATAAAGAAAATGAGCAATTTCTTCACAAAGAAGGGATGCTGATGCTGATCTATAAACCTGAAACAGAACCCTTTTATCTTTGACAACTCCTCTTCTCCCTCTTTCCCAGTAAATTTTTTTTCAGCATTGATTGAAATCTCACTGGAACATGATTCTAAAATTTTGTACCTTGTGTTTCTAATACTCAACTTTCTTTTATCCATGTTAACATAGAATGATAATAATAGTAATTCACTCCTAGAGAGGATTATTACTTAAAATAAATAGTTTTGGGGAAATAAAAATGTACCATTTTCTCTATTGAATGTTATGGTCATGTGGGTTATTTCAAATTCTGAATTGAACAGCCTAACAATTTGGCCCTGTTGGCACATACGCCTCAGGAAGTTTCTCCAATTTTAGTCGAGTTAGCACAAGTGAGCACGCATGTGCAATGTTTACATTATTTCTGGCAAAAGTGTCACTATTGAAGTAATTCTTTCTAATGAAATATAATTAATTTTATCACATATACAGGATGTTACTTTGCATGTAATAAAGCTTCTTAAGGTGTTGCTTCAGGCAATAAGAACAGGATTTGATGACTTAAGAAACCAAAGTAAAATATTCTTTCCACAGTATAGATTTTAATTTTGTTGTAGTCAAATGTTCATGTTCAGAATTTATTTAAAAGCTTATTTCAGCAAGATAGCTCATTCAGTGTAAGTTATTCTTATATAAATTAATTAATGAAATTTTTGGTAGAAAAACAATTATTCTATAGTTGTCTTTGTTAAATATTACTTAAAATTAAAACCAAAATAATGTAGCTTCACAAATAGATTTTATTGGCATATTTATTGTACAGTAAAAATTAATTACTAGTATTACATTAGCCGTAATATTTTTTGAAAAATACAACTTTTCTTCATGATTATACATGTGTTTCTTTTTCATTATTTGATTCATTTTTAAAGTAAATTTAAAATCAACCACCTTTGTCATGCCTCCACACCTAAAAGAACCATATAGGATTTTTACTAAATATTGTTAAATATTTTGCCAGTTAAATTATATTTTAAATTCTGCAGTATTTCTCAATGTACACATAAGTTTCGTGATCCACAAATTTTGTAGATATTGATAATATGTGAGGACTTTTCTAGCTTTAGTTAGATACAGTGTATATGAAAAGCTAAAAAGAAAAATGCCAGGAAGTACAATTTCAAAAAAAAATCAGAAAATAAAAATAAACAGGTGGAAATATTCCACGTTTCAAGTTGTATTACTTAAGAAATAATTTTCTTCCTAGGAAACTTTAAAAATGTCTAATCACTGGTAAATTATAACAAAAATAAATTGTGTTAATCTCCAACCCCCTAAATTAGTATGCATGTTAAGTTGTTTTTCACAGAAATACTTTTACCATGGCAAAAAATACACCCAATAATACATCAGGATAAAAACAAATTTTCATTAGTATTCAGTGCATTCACTTACATCATAAATAAGGTGTGACCAGCAGAAGGCACTGTTACAATAAATATATACATACATACAGCTGCTCATTTATAAACTGGTTGAAAATTCTGATGCTAGTTTTACTAACTTTTTGTAGCAAAGATCTTTTTCATACAGACATTATAAATTTGTCCTCTAAATGTGAAGAAAAAACTCCTATAATTATTTTTTGTATAATTTTCATTTCAACCCATTAACAATTTTATTACCCTAATTTTTAACTTAATTCATAAAAGAATTATGATGTCACACACCATTTTTAACACTGCATTTAAGGAGTGATGCTCTATTGAGAGAGAATTCAGACCCTGTTGAAGAGTTAGACTTAGATTCATTGTACAAATCGTGCTTTAAAACAAGCTTCTGGTTTCATTCCTATTGACCTTTAGAGGTTTGATCATAATTTTCTAGAATATGCAGGCATGGTCTTTTAACGGAAATGTTTGGATGTATGAAAATACCTTTAATTAAATCTCTCTCAAACATACTACTAACAATGTTGTTTAGTTTGTCTTCATACACAAAATCTCTTGAATGCCTCTCCAAGTTTACAAAATCCATGTTAAAGGAGTCAGCATTGAAAAAAAAAGTTACGGCATATGTTTGGATTTTTGTATTTCAGAGTCCTGGCTATTTTATCTGAATTACAGATTTAGAGCTTTGTTATGTGTGATAGTTATGATAATATGATCACCAAAGGCACAGAGACAGGGAGACTCAAATCCCTTTGAAAATCCCTTTCTCTATTTCCTACAGCTGCTGCAGGAGTTTAATATCTGATAGAATGATGAAAAAGAACAGGCCGAACTCCAGTTTTAATAAAAATTTTAACAGGTCTACATATAGTTATGAAAAATGTTATTTGCAATGCCAATTTTTAATAAAGTTTTTGTAAACCAAAGAAAAAATCCCCAAGGGGAACTTGATATGAATGTGTTTTTTCATATGTACTATTTAAGGCTCTTTAAAGGTTATGAAGGTGACTAATATAATAAGTTCTATTCTATACAACACAAACCTGTATGCACTTGCACTTTTGCAATTTAATCAAATAAACAACCAAAGCTTTTGTTTTGCATATTGGATTAGATCCAAAGATCATCACATTGCATTGTTAGTAGTAAAAATTCATATTATTAAATAATCGCATTTTAAACAAGTCGAAACACTGCTAACATGTACATCAAAGCCTCTGATAGTCTATGAATCCATCATACTAAGAAATAATACTTTTCATGAAATTACTTTTTTCAATTTGAGAAATTACGTAAAATGTAAAAACATTAATTTTCATGAGAGAAAATAAATATATTAAGTATGATGAACTGAAACTTAATTGGATCCAGGAACTGCAAACTTCTAAAGAGTCTCTCTATAAAGGAAAAAAAAATACTCAGTGGAGGGTCTCACACTCGGTGACCTGCATTGGTACACATCACCCTACATACTTGTGCACCGTGATCAAACTGCCTAGAAAATAAAGCCGTGAGAGAGTGAGCCTGTGCCTTCTATGCTCTCAATAAATAGAAACACAGTATTTATAGAGGATCAGAACAAAACATAAATTTACTGATGAAATCTGCAGCAACTGTAAAAAGGGAAGTCTTTGTAACTTCCAATATGCCAAACACAGACAACAGATTCAGTTTTAATCCTTAAAATGTATGAACTGACATTATTACCTTTAAAGCATTGCATTCTAGTGTAACACCAAGTTCCCTAGCAACACTGTCCTTGTCATTGTTTCTGAAATTTTTTTACTCCTAAGGAATATGGTTTAACACCACACACCATGTGCAATACATTAATATCTTTTAAGTTTTGATAGACTTTTCAATCAAAAGTAGGTACACTAGTACAGTGGGGCATGCAAAATGTAACTACAAAGCACAGTCTGTATTTTATCCCTAAACAAAATATTCACTTTTGAAAACATAAAATTTATTATGCACTGAAATGAAGAAAGTAAAACATTAGTCCCTTTATTACTGGGGATTATAAGGTTGGAATATTGAGCCACATTTTAAACTTTCTGGTCCTCTTACACAGTTTATAATGTGAAACTGACCACTGTAGGTTCACACCATATGTGCCATATTTATAACCCTACTACATAATTGTTAATGACTTACACAAATCTAGAACCAATTCAAATTTTTTGGGGGGTTAGACATTTTTTGAATGGAGCAAGGGGCAGCAATCTTAATCAAGGGATTTGGAAAAATTGGTGGAATTAAGGTAACAAGAATGAATTAAAGAATAATTTATTGTTGTCACATTTTTCCCTCTTGATTTCTGTATTGGGATTACAGTGGATTACCTCCAACCAAATCCTATTTTTCAGGTCCTTGTAGGACCCTTGATGTTACACGGATAGGAGAGCAAAGTTCTAAGATCACATCTAAGATTCAAACACCTGTTTATGAAATTTTTGATTGTGCAGAAAAGATGGAGGAAAGCACACATCGCTAAAATAGTGCTACCGCATTAAATATATCTTATATTTCCCACTTTAGGTATTTTTATAGCAATTTAAGGACAGTTGACTGTTTTGGTAAAGTATTTCTTTTCAATTATAAACTAAATTTGGAGATGCTAGCTCAAACATGCTTTAATTAATTTCACATTTTAAAATATTTTAAGACTATAAAATAAAAAGTGGAGTTTAAAAAAAAATTTTTTTATAAAAGCTCTAAGAACCACACATACAAAAACAAATGTCCTGAGAAAAGTTTTTTAAAAATCTTATTTTAAAATCTACATTTAAGCTTTTAGTGGAAGCTCTGACAATAATTTATATTTAGAGCCCCGTATAGCCATCACGGAACATGGATCTACTGAGTATCAAAATATCTAGCTAAATAAGCATGTTTTTATTCTTTCAAAACAGGACATTAATTTTAGTTAACAAGATTTAATATCACTTTCAAAAATTAAGGAACTACATTCTACAACCAAAACCCCTACCAAAAAAATAAAACTATAGTCAAATACATATAAATAAAATTAACTTTAATTATATATTATATTGAATTTATGTAGTATTTTTATTCAATGATCAATAATTTAACATTTTAACAAAATTCTGCATTTTTCCTACAAATTTCACTACAATATTTAGGCAGTGTACTTTGGTTTTCAAGTTCGTACAGCCCCTGAATGAAATTGTGTATATATTTATAAAGAAATCAGTGTGCTTCCTTTTCTTTAAAGATGCCATATTTGTCATTTTGATTCATATTTTTATCTGCATAATTCAAAAGATTTAAATATACAGTAATTTTGGAAAAAATTTATAATTACCTGAGTAGTTTAGGTTGCTATTTTTATTATAGAGGAAGTAAATAGAGTATTTAATAGTATCTAAAATTATCTTATTGCTTAATTTTCATGGTTCCCATAGAAACCACCTCAGACATTTCTAAACCACAATTACTCTAACCATTGGTATTTATAAAGGCTTTTGTAAGCCAGACTGGTGTTTTTCCCCCCTAAAACACTGAATACATATACTTATGGTTTAATTGCACATCATTTTTAAGAATAAACATATTTATATAAATACAAAGAGATGTGGGGAGAAAGAAGAGAAATAAATTCCTCAAATAATACCGATTTAGTTTTACTAAGAAATATGGAGTGTCACGCTTTATCTATATCTCCATAACAAATTATCATGAATCATAAGAATAGCTATACATTATTGCATAGTAACCAGTGCTTAGCTTTGGATTTCCTCATTGGCCTTGATCTGTATGGTCCTAAGTGAGGATTCTGTTTCTATTAATTACATGTTCCTTACTTTATCAGATGTGTTTTTATATCTTGTAGAAATTTCTTCAAGATTTTTAAAGGCTGGGAGTACCTAAGAGATCAACTAATGTTGTCAAAGCCAGATAACTTGGAAAACAGATAAATTAGGATGTAATTATTCACATCACAAAAGAATTCACAGATAGCTTCCTGTATGTAGGGAGTTCCCTATTTAAGTGTTTGTTTACAGATCATTAGCTACTTGACAAAGAAGCTTTGAGGGCAGAAAGACTTAGATCTTAAGTGCTGGGAGACACTGCCAATTGGAGACCAATCAAATATAATAAAAATAAAGCACCCATGGAACCAGCATATGAAACAGAAAATTTGATTAGCTTCATATGCATATATGTACTTCATGATTGAATTTACTTCTGCACACACACAAAGTGTGTGTTTATGTGCATGTGTTAAGTGTGTGTATACAAACACGCACACATACATACCTGAAGAGGCAACTTTAACGTAAATAAGAACACTTACAAATCAGCTGGATTTCCTTAGCTTATTTTAGAAATGTTTAAATGATTCACAGATTTTTTAATGTATGTTCTGTTAAAGGACCTCTAGTGAAGGAATATGTGAAATTTCTTTCAGGCTTTACAGTGGAGTAATTGTCTCACTCCTAAATGTCTAGTACAAATTCCTGTGTATTCTATCCACAACAAACACTCAATTCTTACTTGTACAAGGTTGTTTGTTAACAGTAAAGAAAAAACAAGCATTAGTCACTATAGAGACAAATATAATTTTAAGTGATTTTTAATAATGTCATCATTAATATGTTTATAAAGTTGCTATTAGAAAAGACTAAATTATAAAGAGTTATTTACAAAAAAAAAAATCTTTATTTTGATTTTGAAGACCATTGGTGAGTCCCAAACAAGTAAAGAGATGTCCTGGTTAATCCGGTAATAAGTATAAGAACACTTGTAGAAAGCTTTGTCTTCAATTCATGTTTCTTCTCCTATTAAATTTTGAAAGAAACTACACATTGGGAGAGAGAAATTAAGATAACGATATCCAAATCATACTAAATATCTTCTTGGTTTATTGTCAAAGTAAGCATTGTGTTTTATTTATTAACAGTTAATGACAATCCTTGAGGATTGTTGAATAAAAAATAAAATTTTATTGAAAAATTAATGACAAATGAATTTCAAACTTTAGGTTCTCTGTGGCTTCTTTAATATAAGAAAAACAAGTTTAAACATGTGAGAATATTTTGCAGCGTTTGAGACCTTGCTCTATACTATCTTCGGTCTCCAGAAGTACATATTGAAAGCCTCCTGCTGCTGAATACGGGCTACACAGGTGGGTAAGAAAACCTACGCAAATTGTGTTTTCCAGGAGTTTGCCCATATTAGTTAGCTCATATTTTACCTTACAAACCTATACTGTATACCCTCTAATTATTAGTTCTTTAAATAATATTCCGACAACTTAAAAACCTTGTTATATTTCAGAAATAAGTCCCAAAACTTTTAGTGCTTTATCTTTATAACAAATTTGGATCTTAGCATCCAATTTTTTTTTAGGGCTCTTACACCATCTAGATAAATGAGAGTAAAATAAATTTGTAATGCGTAGTTCATCTTAAAGTATTTTTAATCAATTTCACCCACATTTTAGAAATAAATTAAAAATGCTAACATATTTTAGAAGAAAAAGATCATACATAGCATAGAAGTGCTATTTACCCCTTCTTTCAAGTAATTGGACTTTAAAAAATTGCTTTGAAGTTGTGATACTTTATTTGGATTTGGGTAGGAGAAGTTAAAAAATAAAGCAAAATTGTGCAGAAAAGTGTAAAAGGGAGAAAAGAAAAACAAGTTTCTTATTACAGTTAAATCATTTCAGAAAAAAAGAGAGATGGATTTGGCAGTAACCACTTAGTCCAAGTATAATACCCTATAAAGACAATATAAGACAAACAAAGGTATTAAAGGTGGTACATTTCAAAGCTGGAAAAAAATTCATAACATTCTAAATCATTCTTACTATTCTTTTGGAGTAGTTTTCTTTTTTTCAACACCATCCCATCTCAGCAATCCATCACAATCCCAGCATTCCATACAAGTAACAGAGCATGTTACTGAATTTAAAGTAAGCATTGTATATTTAACTACTAAGAAACCACAAACTCAATAATTATATAAGTATTAAAATGTGAATTTTTGGATGAAATTTTATCTTATACATTAATTTTACAATAATAAATCAATTCTATTTTAGACACATAAATCAACAATTTATAGCCTCCAAGTACATTTATTTCTCATCCTAATACTTAGGAATACACATGCAGAATATCTTCAATATTTGAATAATTAGAAACATCTTAAATATTAGGAAAAATGCTTAAAATGAGATGATGAAGCCCTGGCTGGTGTAGCTCAGTGGATTGAGCGAGGGCCTGCGAACCAAAGGATCACGGTTCGATTCTCAGTCAGGGCACATGCCTGGGTTGCAGGCCAGTTCCCAGAAGGGGATGCACAAGAGGCAACCACACATTGATATTTCTCTCCCTCTCCCTCTCTCCTACCCTTCCCCTCTAAAGATAAATAAATAAAATCTTTTTAAAAAGACAGAAAATTGAGCAAAATAAAGAGAATGCATTTAAAAAATAAAAATAAAAAATAAAGTGAGACAATGAGTGTCATAAAACAAATTTGACCAGTGCATTAACCACCATACAAGGAATTTCCTTTTTAAGACATGGATCTTAAAAAGTCTGATTAGATTGCATGTTAGAGAAAACCAAAGACTTTAGTGCTCATTTAAAAAAATGAAGAATATGCACTGGCTGGTGTAGCTCAGTGGATTGAGCTCTAACTAAGAACCAAAGGGTCGCCAGTTCGATTCCCAGTCAGGACAAATGCCTGGGTTGCAGGCCAGGTCCCCAGTGGAGGCCACCTGAGAGGCAACCACACATTGATGTTTCTCTCCCTCTCTTTCCCCTTCCCTTCCCCTCTCTCTAAAAATAAATAAATAAAATCTTTAAAAATAAATAAATAAACAATATAAAATGGAGACAACTGTACCTAAACAACAATAAAAAAAGAAATAAAATATTCATAAATAAAAATAAACAATATATTAGGGTGTATTTGGTGTATTTTAATTTTGCTCTTCCAGTATATATTTGCTATGACTGTTTATACACTATAGCATTCTAGAATGCTCAAAATTAATTCTGAAGGTCCTGGGCTCTCCTAAGAGCTTTGTTCCTGAGGCTGCTCTGAATTTCATGACATGCATACATGCACCTATGGGACTAACAAAATTTCTAGAACTTACAAGTAGATATCACCATGCCTTCCTGCCTTCCTGCTGGAACCTGCAAAGATTGAATGTGCCAGGTATAGTGTTCGAAAACACTACAATAATTTGGTGAAGAAGTTATTCCTTGGCATAGTAGCAAAGGAAGTTTTTTAAAAAGCAGCTCTAAAGCTATAAAGGCTTTAATTTGTTAATTTTATGATTAAAAATCCACTGGTCTCAAATACATAGCACCCTATTTAAAAGTATTTAAAAATTGTTATTTTGAAAAGATAAATTTGCTGTTTACAAAACAAAGCCATTTTGAATAGTTTGTAATTATACAATGCACATGTTTGAAATAGGATTCAATGAAGGGTAAAAATAAAATATTTTCAAATAACTTTCAAAATTAAAAAAATAAACATACAATTCATAAAGAACTTATTTCTCAGAAAATTTATTTCAAACACCTTTATTTGAACCAGTATCATAAAATTGTACAAAATAAATCATGTTATTAAGTGTACTTCTTTCCCTGTTTCTTCATAACTTCAAATGTGATAATGCATCCTTTATCAACAGAGGAAACTATCATTTTGGTACCAGTCTCATTTTATGCCATATCAGAACTGTTAAGTGTTGTTCTGAACCACTCTTTAAAAGTGACATAGGCTGTTAAAGATATGGTAAAATTTGCATGTCTCTCTACAGTGGACACCAGCAGTGAGAAACTGAGCGACAATTCAGTGACAATTAAATGAGCAATTATAACAGGATTTTCTAAAGAATAATTTACATTTGATCTTTAAAATATGCCTGTTTTCTTGCCTACTCAGTACAAAAAAGGGGAGGAAAAACCCACTTTACAGAAGAAAAAGGGATAGCATTATTTGTTTTTTAATCAATATGCCAAACTTCAGGTAAATATTAATATTTATTTTGAAAGACATAAAAATAGTACATGATCACTTCAATTGATTTAAGAAATGAAGATTTAGGAAAACTTTCAGAGGGATGTTATTCCTGATTTAAAGTCAAAATTTCAGCAGATCAAAAAATGATTAAAATGAATAACTCTAAATCTTAACTAATTAAACCACTAGTTTTTAACTCAGATGATAATATAATTTTTATTAGATGTAAAGGATATATAATAAGATTAAAAATTATGTAACATCATTATGATTTAATTTGCTTCTAGCAATATCACCTGTTTTTATTCCAACATATCCAATATTTTAATGAAAATACCTTCCTTCATGGATATTTTGAATATTGAACCTTGTATTCTTCTCAGGCAAACATCTACTATGCAATTTACATGACTATTCAGTACCAGTATCTGAGAAAATTAGCCCTTAATGAACATTAAGGACACATTGATGCACACTGTTTAAATATTTAAAGAGATGTTAGCAAAATTATTTTAGATTTAAAATAATGGCTAGAATGGAAAGGTATAAATAACTTAAGTGCTTTAAAATTATTGCAATTCCATGTGTAAACTTAAAAAGTCTTTTTAAAAATCTTTTCAGAAAATGAGGTAGTAGGACAGAGACGGTTAGTGCGCCCAATCGGTACCAAATAGAAGATATCACAATATTCACTGTGACTGGGCTCGGTTATGACAACAAGCCCTGAAACACTATTGTCCATCAACAGGAGGCAGAATCATTCCAAATGAAGCAAAATTAAAAGATAAGCTTTTGAAGTATGATTGACAGATAAATGGATTAGATAGCTAGATGATAGATGTGAAAACCATATTCAGATTTCTGTAATATGTCAAGCCATTGTGTTCTTGTCTTCAATTGCCTTTATTTCCTTTCTCTTCCATTGGCCTCCTCCATCATCCAAGAGTTTTGGCGATAAGGTGAAGAGAAGAAACCAGGTGGAGCCTACAGCTAAGCATCTGAAATAATGGACTACTCACACTCAAAACCAAAGGAAGAGGTATCTGTTTTTTGGTAAGAGGTCTTGGTGAGATTTGAGCCGTGACTAAGGCTACATCTAACACAAATAGTGGACCCACAGAATTTTTACTTTTTAACTAGTTATTGTGGGATCCGCCCACCAAACTCTTCCTTCACACGTCTCAACTCTCAAGAATATTACTGTACTTAAGATTATAAATGTTATGGAAATGGATCTTTGTAAAATAGAAGTTTACAAAGCTACAGAAACTATTCTTTTTTATTTCAATATCAAATTACATGGAAAAAACTTAAAATATACTACAAATTGGTACACTAATATATTGCCTCTAGCTTACCTATCCTTTTTTCCATTTACTTTCATCACGGAACTGCTAAGGCAGAGAGAAACAAATGCTATTCACAAAATGGACTATTGACCAACAATCTTATAATATCAGGGTGTTTTCCAAAAATCATCACCATAATTTAAAACTGAATATTGCCTTGGGAAAATAACTTCAGAGAAAGGCTTGCAAGAAATATTCTTGAACACTACATTCTAATGTTTAAGAAAGAACAATAATAATTAAAGGAAAAAGATTAGCAAGTTACAACATTTTTGGAATGTAATAAACAAACCAATTAAGAGTAAAAGTTAACAGACAAGTTATGCTGCCAAAAGATTCTGCTAAAAAGTTTACGAGACTCAAAATATCTCAGCTTTACTTTGTTAAATATAAAAACACTGAAGTCTTGAGGATGGAAAATATGTACTATGAGAAATTAAGATTAGCCATTCAAAATGTGAAATATTTACATAAATCATATATTCATTTTGTATTTTATTATAAAATGATTATAGTTCTTTTGCCAATATTTTTATTTTTTTAATTTTTTATTGTTATTCTGTTACAGTTGTCCCATTTTTCCCCTTTTGCCCTCCTCTGCCCAGCCCACTCCCACAGTCATTTCCACACCGTTGTCCATGTCCATGGGTCATGCATACAAGTTCTTTCGCTAGTCCCTTCCCCTTCTTTCCACCATTATCCCCTTTCCCCTCCCCTGTGGTAACTGTCAGCCTGTTCCATGTTTCCACGCCTCTGGTCCTATTTTACTCCTTGGTTTATTTTTGTTCGTTAAGTTCCTCTTATCAGTGAGATCATATGGTATTTGTTTTTAACCAACTGGCTTATTTCACTTAGCATTATGCTCTCCAGATCCATCCATGCATTTGCAAAATAGGAGTTCCTTTTTTCTTTCTGCTGCATAGTATTCCATTGTGTAAATGTTCCACAGTTTTTTGATCCACTCATTTATGGATGAGCACGTAGGCAGTTTTCAGCATTTGGCTATTGTAAATTGTGCTGCTATGAACATTCGGGTGCATAGGTCTTTTGGATTGGTGTTTTGGGATTCTTAGGGTATATTGTCAGCAGTGGAATCTCTGGGTCAAAAGACAGTTCTATTTTTAGTTTTTTGAGGAAATTCCACAATGGCCACACCAGTCTGCATTCCCACCAACAGTGTGGTAAGGTTTCCTTTTCTCCATAAACTCACCAGCACTTGTTGTTTGTTGATTTATTAATGATGGTCATTCTGACCCGTGTGAGGTGATATCTCATTGTGGTTTTAACTTGCATCTCTCTGATGGCTAGTGATGTTGAGCATCCTTTCATACGTCTATGGGCCCTCTGTATGTCCTCCTTGGAGCAGCATCTATTCAGGTTCTTTGCCCATTTTTAAATCGGATTGTTTGTCTTCCTGGTGTGGGGTAGTGTGTGTTCTTTATAGATTTTGGAGATCAAACCCTTGTCTGATGTATCATTGGCAAATATGTTCTCCCATACAGTCAGTTCCCTTTTCATGTTGATGATGGTTTATTTAGCCATGAGGAAGCTTTTTAATTTGATGTAGTCCCATGTATTTATTGTTTCTTCTTTTTCCTTTATCCTAGGAGATATATTATTTTGCCAATATTTTTAAATATTCAAGATTAAGAAACAGTTAGGATTAGGTGGTGAATATTTTTCTAAATAGAGTCATGAAATATGGTTAAAATTAGTACCAATTTTATATCAGAAAACATATATATCACCTATACGGTAAAACTAAATTACTTTTCTTTTATGTACCAAAATGGAGGATTAGAGACATAAAATGCACTAAATATCTGTTGCTTTTGATAAAATGAATATATGAAATAATTTAGATCTAATGATTCAATTAAAATTATTGTAGATTACATATTATATATATGCATATTTAAATCAGGACATACTAACATGAGTATCAGTTATTCTTTGGACAAAGATGAGCAAACATTATAGAATATTTTAATTATATTATCCAGTCTCTCAATGTATGAGACTATATTAAATACAATATATATAGCTCAGAGTTGTGGATATTTTTTTCCCTTCCTTCTCTATTCTCCCAGATAAGCTTTTAGGACTTAAAATTATACAAGTAGTGTTTCATAGTAGGAGCAGATTTTTGTATTAGAAGTATGTTTTAGCCATAAATTTCTAAAAATAGATAATATACCAAATAAATAAAAGCTAAAATGAAAGCACATTTGATATATGCTTAATTAATGAGTTGTAGAGTCAAACTTTAGTGTGTACTTAAATATCTCAACTGTTTTATGTCACATAGCATGATTGCATTGCATCTTTGCATGGTTCATTGTTCCACAAATAAAGAGACACTGTAAACCCAATTATCCTTTGAAATGAAACTACATAGATACCTTGACATCCTTACTTAGCCAAAAGATTTTACTTATAGTTACCGATATGCACATCATAAATAACAAACAATTTATTTAAAAAAAACTTTCAAATACCATGTTACTTATGTTTCAGTAAGTTATACTTAATATCAATTCCAAAATTTTTGAATTAAAAATGGTATCATATATAGAATTTTTACTATTGTAAAATATTTAATGTCATGTTCAAGGATTTATTGCATATGTATGATTTTATGCAAAGTTTTCCTTCAGAATAGAGATTTGTGCTTTCCTTGGTTGTCATAAAAAAATCACAATTTAATGTTATTTTCAAAGTCTAACTGTATATTATGACAGTGTTGAATTTGCACTCCTCATGCTTAATGAATCACCACATGTGCCACTTTTCATCTTAAAGCTCTGTAGAAAAATTAATTAATGAAAGCTAATTATATTTCTAAATATTTTTTAATTGTAACTATGTGAAGAATAGTCTATATATTTATATAACAAGTGCTATACCATTTAATGCTCCAAGACCCTGGAAGTCATCCACCTTTGGTATACCAAATTTTAACTATAAGTTTTCATTGCAATGAGGAATGTTTTTAAACAATAATCATAAAATCTACAGCACCATCAAGGGTCTCCTACTAACTTGAACACTTAAACAAAGAAATTGATGAGATAGAATCCTCAAGTCATTTAAAAATTCTTCCAGAAGACTGTCAAACTTCAAGAAATGTCTTTGCTTCCTGCTTATGACCATTTTCTTCTTGCTTGCAATAAAACAGCCCTCATAATCATCTTAATTATCTTCAGAAAAAATTAAGTGTCTTGTATATAAATGTTTGTTTCCTTTTTTTATTCTGAAGTACAGATTTTTCTTCTCATCAAAGTAGTCTCTATTGAAGAAGATCAATTAAAGCTTCAATTTCATTTTGGTGCAAGAAATTCCTAAAGCCAACAGAGACTCTTACAGGCAGCTTTGCTGGGCTTTTCTTCCTTTTGAATAAACTTGTGAAGGGATAGAACACAGCACAGTATAGAACAGGTGATGCTGGCAGAAAGTAACATATAAACATCTTTATTTTTTAAAGAACAGGCTACAACACTACAAAAACCTGTCACTATATTTGTTAATCAAGAAATACCTTCAGTCCATTTAATGACAGTAATAATAACACCCATCAATAATTTCAGAAATACGAGATTGCCTTGAAATAAAGCAAACATGTTAAAAGAAAGTATAAAGAATTAGTTACCTAGAGGCTGACAAATCATGCCTTGGTGACCCTCATATAGTCTCTATGGAATCAATATAGTTAAAATTATCAAACACAAATATTTGAATTTATGTAACAAAAGACATATTATTTCTAGTACATGAATACTGTGCTTGTTTTTCAAACAGTTCTGTTTTTTTCCATTGAACTCTTTCCTTACTGATATTGGAGGAAAATAGTCTTTCTATACAAAGCATTATGCATATATTTTAGGCCTAAAGTCTTATGTATACATTAACTTTCATGTATGTATTTTTTCTAAAGTTACAAATCAGTATGAAGAAATTAACTATTGACTTTGAGAACCACATGATGTTTATATTGATATGAACCACATTATTGTGAAATATGCAAAATAAAAACTAGAGTCCCTATATATGAAACCATTCTTTGAAGCCCCAGCAACAAAACCTAATTTAAAGCAACCATAATAGAGAGCATTTTTAAACAAACTCTTTTATAGAATGTGAAACTCATCAAGATAATTTCTTGCCACTCAGTTTTTAAATGTATTTCATAATTTCAAACCCATACATAATGCATGTTAAATCTTTAGAAATGATATTTAACTGATCCTAAAACTCTCTTTCTTTCTTTCTTTCTTTCTTTCTTTCTTTCTTTCTTTCTTTCTTTCTTTCTTTCTCTCTCTCTTTCTTCTTTCTTTCTTTCTTTCTTTCTTTCTCTCTTTCTCTCTCTCTCTCTTTCTTCTTTCTCTTTCTTTCTTTCTTTTTTTCTTTCTCTCTCTCTTTCTTCTTTCTTTCTTTCTTTCTTTCTTCTTTCTTTCTTTCTTTCTTTTTTTCTTTCTCTCTCTTTCTTCTTTCTTCCTTCCTTCTTTCTTTCTTTCTTTCTTTCTTTCTTTCTTTCTTTCTTTCTTTCTTTCTTTCTTTCTTTCTTTCTTTCTTTCTTCTTTCTCTTCCTTCCTTCCTCCCTTCCTTCCCTTGTTAAGAAAAAGAAAGAAAAATTGTCTTAAGTGTTTTCCTAAGTAACTAGGTAATTTCTCTCTTTTTGCATCAATATCTAAACAACTAAACTCTCAGTCACCATCTATTTAGAATATAACTTTCCATAAGATAATCTTCTAAACTACATAACATGAGGTCAATGAAAACAATTGTAAAAATAATCTGAAATCTGATTTTTTTCTCAGTCTTCCTTATGTAAGTCCTAATAATTTTTAATATAAGCTAATAATGCAAAGTGATGACTAAACATTTTCTGGGGCAAAGGAAAGAATAAATATCAGTAGTCTGTTTTATGATCAGCACTTTATCTCAAAGCTCTAAGATTTATATGAAGGCATTAAAGGAACGAAAAAAGAAAGCCATAACTAACTGTAGTGAACTACATACCAAATGCTAAATTAAAATTTTTCTATATTACTGTATTTAGTCCATGTTGTGGTAATGTTGGTCCCAAGCGTAGCTCCCTTCTTTCCCATAAGAGGATTCTGCACCACAGTCTATGGTCATGCCACTTCAGATGTCTTCTTACAAGATGTCATACACTTTCTTGTCACACTAACATCAAGATTGGCCATGTGGCTTGGTCTGGCCAGTAACATGTGAATAGTGTGATAATGTGTCAGTTCTAAAAGGCTTTAGGGAGCATTGTATGTTTCTGCCAGCTCTCTTTTCCTCTGCAATGAAGATGTATCTCAGATAGGGGCAGCTCCTTTCACCTAGACTCCGGAATGAGAAAACATGAGAGTCAACAGACAAAGAGAATGAGAAATGAACCTTTACTGCAAGTCATTGAGACTTTGGGATTCTTTGTTATGCAATATAGCCTAACAAGAGCTGACTTATATGTATGCTGTATAAAATTAGTGGGTAAGAAATTTCTTGAAAAAAATTGAAGTTCAGAGTTAACAAGTGAAAATCCCTTTAAGAAAGAATATCTGTACCTTGGTTTTCTCATCTAAAAAATAAAGGAATTCCTATTTCCTAAAGTTAAATGTAGAGTTGGTTTGGAAATCTAATAAGTTAATTCATGTAAAATACTCAGAACAATGCCTGGCAATAGATAGATGTTCATTGTTTAATTATTATTGTTAGTTTAAGGGCTCTCTTTGCTTTCAAATATGTGCTTGAAAACACACTGGTTATTGTATTATTAAAATATTTGATGACTTAAGTAAACTATTTTAACAAGATAATGGGACACTGTCATAAAAATATAGAACCATTATTACGAATATATGAAGAACTTGCAAAAATATTATTCAATAATGTAGACTAATCACTGTAGTTAATCAGATGATATCAAGCTTATACGTGTGAAGAAACAATAAACACTCTCCAGATCAGCTCTGTCTGATAGAACTTTATGGATACTGGAAATGTCCTACACCTATACTGCCCACACCATAACCACTAGTAGCTAGTGAGAATTTGAAATGTGGCTAGTGCAATAAAGGAACTAATCTTGAATTTTTATTCAATTTTAACTAGTGTGTATCTAAATGGTCACATCTAATTAGTGGTTACTATATTGGAATACTCAACTCTAGACCTTAACATGTTGGAAATCTCAAGAGCAATGAACTACTCCACTATTCACATTAAAGCAATGGAATCTTCTTGTTGTTATATAAGTACATTTGAGGAGGGGAAAAAATCTAACCAATGGAATATTTAAGTGATTATTATTATGAAGAATAACCTAGAAGATCACTTTTATATTATGATAAATTTATTATAGGCTGGTATTTATTTGGTAAGCTGTCAATAGCAATTAAAACAATAAATTAAATGTGTCCTCAAGTGCAATATTTTCATAAAGCAAAGGTCCTGAGGGGAGAAAAACATGCAACATAGCAGCAGACCTCTTAGACTTGGGAACTCCAGTCTGAAACCCTGACTAATGAAAAGCAACACTGTCAAACATCATCTCCAGTCCTAGCCCAAGTGAACTCTGCACTGGACCATTTCAGAAACCTGAAAATAGATGTATTGATTTCTGCTCTTATCCCATCCATTTCATATTCAACTAGCTGTCATATTGCTAGCTGTCAGAGCGAGATGTTAAAATTACAAAGGTTATCGCATATTCTGCTTGAACACACCAGTGCCTTGTTGTTGCTGTTAGAAAAATATCCACTTTTTACTATAACCTGTAAATTTCTGTATGATCTGGTTCTATCTCAGAGTATACCTCATTGATGTTCCTTTCTCCTAATTCCAACATACCACATTCTGGCTTTGTTTTTTTTTTTTTTTTTTCAGCTCCATGAGACATCAAATTCTTCCCTTCCCCAGAGCCTTTGAACCTGATGCTGCTTCTTCCTAGGGCATTCTTTTCACCCTCTTCCCCTTCTACTGACTTAGTTAACTGCTACATATCCTTTATGTCTTGGCTTATCTATCCTGACATAGAGGGGTCTTTTTTGACCATCACTTCCCTATTTTTAATACCTACACACTTCCTACATATCCCTTCACCTAATTTGTGATTTTGTGTTTGTTTGGATAACCCCAGTCTCCCACACTACACTATATGTTAGTGAAAGCAGGAAATATGTCTATTTTATATCTGCTTTGTTTACCCCTACATTTTTAGTATTTAGCATACTGAATATATGTGTTTAATGACTCAGTGAATGAACACCTTGTCTTGACTACATCTTTTTTTCCATAAGTATGCTCTTGTTCTCTCTCCATGTGTTTCTCTCTCACTCTTTTCAATCTTTCTGCACTGGATTTTCCCTCTCAGCTTTCCAGCATGTTGTTCCCCCCACTTTATCAGTCCTTTACTATAGTCTAATTCTTGCCTTTATTATATGTTACCACTTGTAAGAATAATACTTCTTCGAAGCCATGTTTCTACAACAAATGGCATTTCCCTAAAGTTTCTGTTTTTTTTTTCCATCCATTCACATCATAGTCCTTTAATCTTTGCTATCTTTTCCATACTGTGTAAAAGAATAGTCTCAAATTTTATTAATTTCTTGTAATTTCTAAATCAAATAGCTTTTTCTTTTTTCCAAACCAACCCACTTTATTTTTTTGTTGGCATACCTTTTATTTATTTTTAAATATACTTTATTAACTATGTTATTATAGTTGTCCCATTTCCCCCCCTTTAATCCCTTCCACCCTGCACCCCCCTCCCACCAGCATCCCCCACCCCTTAGTTCAAATCCATGGGTCATACATGTAAGTTCTTTGGCTTCTTCATCTCCCATACTATTCTTAACCTCCCCCTGTCTATTTTGTACCTACAATTTATTCTTCTTATTCCCTGTACTTTTTTCCCCATTCTCCCCATTCCCCTTTTCTATAGTAGAAATCACACAGAATCTCACCATATTAGGAATCAACTATTTCCATTTTTTTACTTTATTATACATTCATTTATATAGTAATAATCAATCATGAATGTTTATACCCCAGTATCAAAAGTTGTTACATTATCACTATAACTTTTATATATGAGGATGTCCACATGTTGATTGCTATAATTAGACTATTATACCATAATTAGATTTAGATGAGCTTTCACTTTCTACCCATTTTTTTTTAATTTGGAAGAAAATCTTCAATTTAACGTTTCTCTGTTTTAGATTCTATCCTTGAAAAATATCTAGGACTAGGAATAGCAGGTTAAAGGATATGACTACATTTATTATTCTTGAAATATGCTGTCAGAATGCCTTATAAAAGTTATTACCGATTTTTGTTGTAAACCATTAACATGTGGATATAATTGCTTCACCATATTTTTCCACTGAGCTTTTCTCAGTCCTAACTCTACTTGATCTCCCTATTGACCCCTTTCATTATCCAACCTTGCAAGCTCCTCCTCACTTCACACTATGTCCTCATGGTTCTTTCACAGTTCTGCTTAACTTCCTTTACCACCGTTCTGTCCTCTTCCCAGTCTTAATCTCCCCTTACTCTTCTCCCTGCAGAGTCCTGATTCTAACTGCTTCTACACCTAAGGTCTCAAATATTGATTACTGAAATTGGCTTTAGGAAATTTGCAAAAATTGTTTCACTTTGTTGTTGTTGTTTGTTTGTTTTAAGTGCTTGTGAGGACAGCTTATATTTTAAAAACTTAATTGAAAATTAATGAGCAGTGAATTGTAGCTAGAAGTGAAACTAGAGGTGCTAAACCTAAGAAAGGGTATAAATAATGAAATAATGTGATCTTAATTTGATGCATAGGGGAGCTAAGACTAATGTGGAATAACTTTAAATATTTTTTTCTTAGACACATCATTAAAGAGCATATAAAAATGAACTTTGAAATTAAAATGTCCCATTTTAACTCAGTTTGTGAGCATGTGTACTATGTGGCTGTCACATTCAAAATGACTGAGCAAATAGAGCAACAATTCTGCATCAGATTTTGTGTTAAGCTTGAATATTCCTCCTCAGAAACTATTCAGAAGATTCAGAAGACTTTTGGGAACAATGAGATGAGTGCGGTGCAAATAAAAGTGTGGCACAAACACTTCAAAGATGGTTGAGAATCTGTTGAAAATGATCCACATTCTGGAAAGCCTACAACAAGCAGAACACCTGAAAATGCTGAACATGTATGGGCTGCAATCAACAGATTGGCAACTGATGATGTGAAAATTAGAAGCTGATCAGTGTGTTCCAAAAAGTACTGTGTCTTAGATTTTGACACAGGATCTTGGTATGAAATGTGTTGTGGCAAAATTTCTTCAGTGGCGACGTCCAGCCAAGACAGAGGCATAGGTGGACACACTGTGCCTCCTCGCACAACCAAAATTAAGGACAACAAAGATTTAGAAACAAGAAAACATCCGGAACTGATAGAAAATTGAACTATATGGAAGTCCAACAACCATTCATCCAGACTGGTAAGAGGGGCAGAGTCACACAAGGAAAAAGTGGAGGTTGGCAGACCTGGACAAGCAGGCAGCAGTGGCTGGGAGATCCCAGGCACACAGGTGGTGGCTACTGGATCCCAGGCACAGGGTGGCAATGGTGCAGACCCAGTGAGGTCACCCAAGGCGGCTGGCTGACCAGGCGGTCCCACATTCGCACGCAGATAACCCAGGTGAAGGGAACCAGTGGAAGGGACTGGAATCCCAGAGAGAGCAGAGAAAGCACCATTGTTCCCTCTCGGACCCCTCCCCCACATACAGCATCACAACCCAGCGATTGAGCTGCCCTGCCCTGGGGAACACCTAAGGCTCTGCCCCTCACTATGTAACAGCTGCGACCAGACCAAAAAAAAAAAAAAAAGGCTCAAAAGGGAGAACAAATCAAAGCCCCAGAGTCAATTCATCTAAGCAGCCAAGAGATAGCCAACCTATCAGATGCATGGTTTAAAGCCCTGGTGATCAGGATGCTCACAGAATTGGTTGATTTTGCTCACAAATTAGATGAAAAAATGAAGGCTACACTAAGTGAAATGAAGGAAAATGCACAGGGAACCAATAGTGATGGGAGGAAAACTGGGACTCAAATCAATGGAGTGGACCAGAAGGAAGAAAGAAACAACCAAACAGAAAACAAGGAAGAAACAAGAATTCAAAAAAATAAGGAGAAGCTTAAGAACCTTCAGGACATCTTTAAACGTCCCAACATCCGAATTATAGGGGTACCAAAAGGGGAAGAAGAAGAGCAACAAGTGGAAAACTTATTTGAACAAATAATGAAGGAGAACTTCACCAATATGGCAAAGGAAATAGACTACCAGGAAGTCCAGGAAGCTCAGAGAGGCCCAAAGAAGTTGGACCCAAGGAGGAACATACCAAGGCACATCATAGTTACATTAGCCAAGATTAAAATGAAGGAGAGAATTCTAGAAGTAGCAAGGAATAAGGGGACAGTCACCTACAAAGGAGTTCCCATCAGACTGTCAGCTGATTTCTCAAAAGAGAACTTGCAGGGAAGAAGGGGCTGGAAAGAAGTATTCCAAGTCATGAAAGTCAAGGACCTACATCCAAGATTGCTCTATCCAGCAAAGCTTTCATTTACAATGGAAGGAAAGATGAAGTGGTTCTCAGATAAGGTCAAGCTGAAGGAGTTCATCGTCACCAAGCCGTTATTATATGAAATATTAAAGGGACTTATCTAAGAAAAGGAAGATAAAAAATATGAACAGTAAAAAGATAGCAAACTCACAGATATTAACAACCACACCTAAAACAAAAGCAAACTAAGCAAATAGCTAGAACAGGAGCAGAAACACAGAAATGGAGATCACATGGAGGTTTAGCAACAGGGGAGTGGGAGGAGGAGAGAGGAGGAAAAGGTACAGAGAACAAGTAGCATACACGGTGGGTAGAAAATAGACAGGGGGAGGGCAAGAATAGTGTGGGAAATGTAGAAGCTAAAGAACTTATGACACATGGACATGAACTAAAGGGGGAAATGTGGGTGGGAGGGGTGTGCAAGGTGGAAGGGGATGATGGGGGAGAAATGGGACAACTGTAATAGCATAATCAATAAAATATATTTTTTAAAAAATTCTTCACTGGCTTCTGCTACTAGAGCAAAAGGAACATTGTACTGCAGTTCCTAGTGATTTGATTCACACCGCTACCAATTAACCAAATTTCCTCAAGAACGTCATAATGGGAGATGAATCATGGGTCTACAGCTATGATCTGGAAACAAAGGTCCAGTCATCCCAATGGAAGTCACCTGATTCTCCACACCAGAAAAAGGCACAGTGAATTTGCAGCAAGATCAAGATCATGTTAACTGTGTTGTTTGATTGGGAAGGTGTTGTCCAACATGAGTATGCCTCTCCAAGCCAAACCATTAATAAGGAGTACTACTACGTCAATGTTGAGAGATGTAATATGACAAAAATGGTCAAATCTATGGGTATCTGATGATTGGCAGCTTCATCATGACAATGAGCCACTCTGCATCATGTCTCGTGCAATTTTTCAGTGAAACATCAAATCACCCAGGTGACTTGGCCTCCCTACAGCCCAGATTTGGTGTCCTGAAACTTCTGGCTTTTCCCAAAATTAAATCACCTCTGAAAGGGAAGAGATTTCAGACTATCAATGAGGTTCAGGAAAATAGGATGGAACAGCTGACGGTGATTCCAACAAAGGATTTTTCAGAGTGTTTTGAACAGTGGAAGAGACACTGGGAGATTTGTGTGAGGTCCCAACATGCCTACTTTGAAGGTGACTGAGGTGTCATTGCATTATGCACAATGTTTCTTGTATCTTATAGCTTCTTCAGTAAATGTCTCTATTTTTCATATATATATGTGTGTATATATGTATACATATACAATCAAAATCCCTTTACTTTCACTGTAGACAAACATTACCACACCCTGAAAAAACAGAGTAGCTTAATGAGGAGAAAAGGACACTACTAAAAACATAGAGTGGCAGATAAATGCAATAGTATGAATACTGTCCAAAGATTAAGATTTGGGAAAAGGGAGGTTGTGTGGGGCTATGGAGAAGTTGAGTCAGTCAAGTCTTGCCCTGCCCAAGACTTGTTTTTAGAGAATTTATTCCTGAGAGACCAAGCTAAGTGGAGAGGAGGCCAGATGATCCACACCCACACACCACTCACCTCCACAGCTAATCCACCAGTAGTTATTTTAAAGCACCTAACTCATGGCTCCCAACCTTCAAATGGTTTCATTCTATGGAATATGAAGTCACACAACACACACACAGAGAATGAAACTAGGAAAGCCTGTCTGTAATGGTAAAGTTAGCACAGAGCTGAGAGGAAGAGTTGGATCTCTGGCAGCCCAAACCACATGAAAGACAAGGCTGTGGGTAAGGTAGTGAGGGAGATATTGGAGCAGAATCTAAAACCAGAGTGTTCAACCAGCAAAAGAAAGAGTGCAAAAAAAAAGAAAAAAAGGTGAAGTCAGCTTTCCAATCAACTCTACATTCTGAAGATTGCTCTATAAGATCCCTGTGTATCCTTACCAAAAATCCCCCTTTCCCAACCTAGCTTGAGTATGTTTCTGCTCTTTATAATCAGTTTCTAAGAAGGATACAAACCAGAAACATTTATATACTGAAAAATTTTATAGAAAAAGTCATTTTGTTAAAAAACATATTTAAAATTATTAAATGCTTATGATACAACTCAGAAAAAGCAGAGAATGGCTTCAACTGTGCTAATACACACACACACACACACACACACACACACACACTCATTCACTGAGATACCTAGAGCGTGGTACAGTTAGAGTGATAAAACAACCCTAGCAGCTGACAGGCATGTTTTCATGGGGTGCACACCATTACAGGAAATTATGGTATCTGTTTAATTTAATTTCTATTTTTTCCTAAATAAATTAAACAGTCACTTAAATATTTTATGCCTTCAAAATGGAAAGCATTGAGAGACTGTGCAAGTGCCGACACTGGAAGACCAGATGAATACGTTCAAGGTTTAGTTACTCAGTTTATCACTCAGCCGAACACTGCGAGCCACTGTGCTGGTTTTGAACACTATAAAGTCTTAAATTATACTTATTCTTTGTCATCTATGTTTTAATGTATATCTATAATGGACCATTAGTTAAATATAAGCAACATAAGAAATATTGATGTTGAAATGTGAGTTAATCAGAAACAAACTGGCCAGAGAGAAAGAGATACTATTTCAAATTTGTATCAGGATGATGTTCACCAGATCCATATGCTAAATTCATCAGATCAAGGTGGCTCTGGTGCTTCTAAAACAGAAAATTTTGTGAGGATTATATCAGATTGACTTTCATTTATTGGGAATTAAGATGATCAATCTTCACTTTTTTTTCTGACTAGGGCTTGAAAATATCCTAAAACTATCTCCCTTATTTCATTATTTGGATTCAAGCATAAAGGTTATTTTCTAAAATGGATTCATTGTAAAAGGCAACAGTTGGAAATATTAGGTAATGAAAACATGTTCTGTCTATTTTTGATACCATAACCATAGATATCAATGCTATATCTACATAGCACTCAGTGCTATAACTATATATGCATTGCCCTTTAGATTTTTCAAAATACCTGGATATATATCATTTATCTTCATAATAACCCTGTAAAATAAGTCAAAGAGCTATAACTCTCTCAATTTTATACATGAGAAAACTCATGTATAAAACTGAGCCATATAAAGAGTATTTATAATGTCACAATGAGCCATTGTCAAAATAAGCATCAAGATTCATGATTTTTTCTTTTTTTAATTATTTAATTGTTCAATTACAGTTGTCTGCAAGGATTCATGGTTTTTAACAGTCAGGACTATGCCCCTCCTTTTACTATTATTAATACAATTATTATTTATGCATGTATCTATATACATATACTTTTTTTCCTTTTTCTTTGCTTTCCTCTCTCTTGTTCATCCCATTCACATGCACACACCTGCATACATATAAACACAATTTTATACATACTCCCTATCTCTGGGGAAAATTTTTTTTAAATTTTATTGTATTTTCCATTACTATTAACCCCTTTATATAATTTTAACATTATATAACAGTATATCTTTCCACAAATTTCACCATGCTGATATAAAAACTAACCAATGTGTACATGCACCCACTCACTCACCCAACCACACCTATACATATATTAGAAATTTTAAGATTGTTAGGTTTACAAAGTGAGATCACATTATGAGTGTTTCTATGAATTTTGCTCTCAAAATTAATGTAGCTTGGAGACTTCTCCAAATCAACTCATTTTAATGGTTGCATAATATTTCATAGTATGAGTGTACCACTGTTTTTCAACCATTTCTTGGTTTATGGACATTGTCTTAATTTTTAGATTTTTATCACCATGAACATATGATGCCCCATTTATGACTTATTAATGTTCTCATTCATTATTATTTTTAAAGGCAACGTTGAATTCAGATTCTAAATTAGTCTCAAAAAATTATAACATTCTCCATAGAGTTGAAGAGGAAGTGAAGTGTCTTTACTTTTTGCAAATGCAGCACTTATTATTCTACTATTTTTCAGATTTTATAAGTTTCAGGAGGAAAATTAATCATTTGTAATAAAATATACAATAACATACTGCCTGATGCTTAAGTATGTGGATCTACATTTCACGTGTCTGTTTTGTCACATACTAGCTGTTATGAAATGAATGTTGTGTTCCTCCAAAATTCGTAGGCTAAAACCTAATCCCCAATGTAATAGTATTAGGAAATGAGGTTTGGGGGCAGGTCTTTGGGATGTGCTTTATTAGTGCCCCTCTAAAAGAGATCTTAGAGGGCTTCTGGCCTCTTATTCTATGGGAGGTTATAGTAAGAAGATGACTGTGCGTGAACCAGGAACTGGCCCTCCTCAGACATCAAATCTACCTGTACCTTGAACTTGGACTATCTGGCTCTGGTACTGAGAGAATTAAATTTCTGTTGCTTATAAGCTATGAAATTTATGTATTTTGTTACAGTAGTATGAGCAGACTAAGACACTAGCAATATGACCTAGGACCAATTTATTCAACTTTCTATGCTTCAGATTGCAGATGACAGTATTATTTTCCTCATGGGGTGGTGGAGAGAAAGCTAAATGTAAGTTTAATACACATACAGTATAGAATATTACCCCAATTTAAACATTCAATAAGTAAGTGATATTTGTATTATTGATGCTGTTATTACAACATTTTAAGTAGCTCAGTTTCCACTTGCCCTTTTTAGCAAATAAAATTTCAGTGTAATTACTTACCATCGTTTAGAGCAACTAGAAATTTTTTGAGAGTCTCCTCTAATTTTATGTTCTGGAAAGGACTTTCAACATTCAAAATAGCTTATACATAAAATGTCTTCCCTTACATCTTCATGAAGAAAAGTGAAAATTCCCAAAGAAACTGCAAGTTTTCAGCACTCCCACTAGAAAACCGGAAATAGTCCAAGTGCCTCCTTGATGGGTTGGCTGCGGCTGCCAGCAGCCCCAGGAACAGACATTTTGTTTATACAAGTTGCCATCCAGCAAATGGAAATTCGGCTGGAGGGCTGTTCTTTCTTGTCCTTGAATTTCATATGTTTAAGGATAATAGCTACTTTGAATATATGAAGCCTTCAGTAGAACATGCAGCATTTCAATAAAATGGTTCAAATATTTGCATGACAAGTGTAATAAAAGAAATTCCAGTAAAAAAGAAAGAAATGTTTTCTGAGGTTGACTGTCTAAAACTTGCCAACTTTAAAAAATGCGTGGTAAATAAAAGACATATCAAATCCTACACCACTAATGAGAAGAAACTCTTGATTTAATAACTGAGTTGTATAAAATATTCTTTCAGAATATAAAGTAACAAAGTCACCCAAGATGCATCATTTAAGTCCCCCACTAAGAACACACACTAAGAAAATTGGACAACAAAATTATTTTTTCTCCCCCATCCTTTGGTGCTTAAACATCTTTCCTGTGTGCCTTTCTGTGCGCTCAGGGAGCGTTACCAAACTCAGTCATGTGTTTCTTAGTTGGAAGCTTTCAGACACAGAGAGGGGCAGCCACTGATCGCCAATCAAGACTCTAACACACAAGCTCACTGCCTCTCACTTAGCACTCTGTCTGCCAACTGGAAAATAATTTGTTTGAGCCACTAAAGCTTACAGTTATTTATTCTTTATCCTTGATTTTTCAAGGAGGCCCCACCACCACCAGTGACCCTTACTAAAAGCATTGGAAAAGGACAAAATTCTGATGCTGTGCTTACTTTTAGCAACTGTAGTAAAGCTCCTCCAGGGCTGGCCCTTGATCCAGCAGCTCATGTAGGCTCAGCGTTCGGCAGTGCAAGGCAGCTTTAATCTAATGCTCACATCATTTTCACCCCCTGGCTTTGTTCTTGGGACAGGTCTCAGAGAAGAAAAGCAAAAAGAAAAGAAAAAGAAAAAGAAAAAAGAAAATCATGGGCCTTGCATGTCACAATACAAAAATGCACTGCTAATTGCCGCAGCTGTAATTCTCGATCCAGCCAATTCTCTAAAGATTGTAAATACTCTGGATCTTCTTTATGATGCAACTAAAGTAACAATAAAAATGTACACCTAACACTCGGTTCATGACCGTTTGTGTTGTGCTTGGGAGTTATTCACATATGTGTCCAATTCATTTACGTATCTATATGAATCTCCTATCCATGATTAAAAAAATGCCACCACCAATCATAACAAAGTATGACATTAATGATTTGCTCAATAAGGGGCATGTACTCACTGTAATTTTTACTTTGATTTAGCAGAAAATTATTTTGGGGGAATATTTTTACATGTGAACTGGCTCTGACTATTCCATTGAATTTATCCAAAACATTTTTTAAAATCTTCTATAAATTAGGAATTATCTAAATTGCCATATATGTAGATGTGAGGAGACAAGAAAATGTTACCAGTACACCCTGTATAGATTTATTTTTTCAAAATAAATGAATATATATACACATACACACCCATTTTGAATTATATTGTTTCACTCAATATTACATTGTTATGTTGTTTAGTGTTAAGATCCTGTGGGAACTTAACTCTTGTTTATATCAATTCACCTGTGATAAAATTGGTTCTGTTATATGTTGTTTTGCCTCAAATCATAGAACCTACAGATGATGATAAGGGAGGACTTACTGTGTGTGTTTGCATTTATGCGTGTACATACAACTTTTTTTCAGAAATAGACATATCCTCTTGTCAATAATTCTGCTGCTTTCACCTGGGTCCAGGGCATTCCCATCCAGAGCCTGACTTAATACTGTGCCTGCTAATGGTCTCACAGCGTCTAGCCTGGCCACTCTGTCTAGTCCCCACACAAGGCAAGCTTCTTTCTTTGTAGGAACCAGTGAAAAGCAGAAATGTAGAGTCCTTGGTTTAAAGCTGAAAAGAGTATATTGGAGATATAAAAATATAATTTTTTTCTTTTTCCTATGGTCTCCTTCTTTTGATTTGTCAAGGTGTTTTTTTGTTTGCTTTTTAATATTATGTCCCTGGGGGAACAGAAATGCTTACTGGGTATATCCATCTGGAATTCTGATTTCTGAATTAGATAGTGCTTGTGAATTAAAGTGACCATTGTACTTACTTTTATTTAAGAGTGACCAAAAAATCCCTGGTCAGGTGGCTCAGTTGTTTGGAGCATTGTCCTGTACGCCAAAACATTGAATGTTCGATCCCTGGTTGGGGCACATACCTAGATTGTGGGCTGGATCCCCCGGTGGGACACGTACTAGAGGTAACCAGTCAATGTATCTCACATCAATGTTTCTCTCTCTCTCTCTCTCTTTCTACCCCCCCACCACTCCCTCTTGCTTCCTCTTTCTAAAATCAATAAACATATCCTCTAATAAAAAAAAGTGTCCAAAAGGTCACAGAATCTGCCATAGTTCATATCCAAGACCTGACACAGTGAGAGAAGTCAAAAATAATGTTCTAATTACACCTTATAAGTCATGCTAATTTATGGCTAATTACTTGAGATTATCTGATGCATAGAAAGTGATACAGCATAGTGGAAAAAACAAGGACTTCCAGATCTAACAGACTAACATTTGAATTCTTTTTCTACCTTAATTAATTATACAGCTTTAGACAAACTAGTTAGCTACAGCTTTTACTTTTCTGTAAAATGGTGAATCATGAAATCTGAAATTATAACTCATGCATAATTATTTCTTTAGTACATTTAAAATAGTGTATGGTATAAAATGCCATATTTTGCCATGTATAACATGCTCTTTTTGCCCAAATTTTTGAGGGAAAAATAAGGATGTGCATTATGCATGGGTAGTATGTGAAATACCCTGTATCTGTTCTTGTGTTTTGTAATTATTTGTTTTATAATATTTTTGCACTATAATATGTTCAAAAATAAATGCTAAAATTCCTTTATAATACAAAAACAAATACCTGCATATAAATGAATAAAAAATTAAATTAAAAGTTAAAACAAAAGATTTTTTTCCTGAAAGTTTGGACCAAAAACATGGGTACATATTATATGCAGGAATGCATTATACATGGCAAAATACAGCAGAGACTCCATAAACAAATACTTGTTAAATGGGTAAGTGAATAAATAAACCTAATAATGAGGAGAAGGAAAAGGAACCTGCTTTTAATTTCAATCTATTGAAATTAATTATCTTAATTGTTCCCTGTGGCCATATACAGGTAGTTAAGTACATACATACATACATACATATACAAGCATAGATATATGGAGTGGGCAAATGGATGGATGCAGGTAGACTCCCAAGAGAACTGAAGGCAACTATGAATTTTAGTCAAATAAAAAGTGCCAAAATATCTTACATAAAAAATTTAACACTGCGCATAGACATGTCAGAGTCATTGAACACTAAGGAGTCACTAACAGATGCTCTTCTCCCAATCTTTTTCTTAACATAAACTGAGAAAAGTTTTATTTATGCAGTTTTAAACCTTATAAATTCGGTTGTCTCTAGATTTTGAAATTTACTGAAGTTTCACTGAAAAATAGTGAAAATGATTAAAACCTGAGAAAATAATTATTAAAAAGGAATATTCTTAGTTTGCCTAGAAAAGAAATGGCTACTTGGTGGTAAAATGTTTTCATAAAAGTGAAGGCTTTCATAATAGGGTAGATAATGGTTTTTATTATATAACTTTATTATAAAACTTTTCTCACTGAAAAAAATGTATTCCCATACTTTCCCTGGAAACATTTAGAAAACATTATTTGTGTACTCAAGTGCATACAGTGACTGGGCAAGTAAGTGAAATGAGCGTGATGTTAGGCTGTAACACTAACGAACGGTAAGGATTGGTGCACAGCAGAGAACGCACTTCGTTGCAAGTTCAGCTTCTTAGGCTCCCCAGATAATTGTACCCTGTAAGGGACCCATATTTGCTAGAATTCCCTATATTTAGAGAATTTTGAATTTAAAAGTTTTCATTGAAATTTTCTAAGTGTTAAATGTTGATAATTTCAAAAAATAATAAAACAAAAACTTACTGTAGTGGCAAAAAAAAAATTTTGCCCTGCATATGGCCAGAGCTCTTAAAGTTTATGTTTTGATTCATTCTATTTTAGTTAAATATTATTGATCTTCAAAGGTCATAAGAGATTAGAATAACCATTTACAAATCTATTACCAAGCATGATGTTGGATTTTCAAAGATATTTGTACAGGGAACCATAAGTAGATGAACAGTTTCCTTCCCTTGCTCCTCTATGCCTCTATCCCTTCCTTCTCCCTTCCTTTCTCTCTTCCTTCTTTCCTTCCTTCATCCCTTTTGTCCTTCTTTCCTCCTGTCCTTCTGTTTTTCTGTCTTTTTTTTAACTGACTTTTATTTGGGTTTTGCTCCAACTTTCTGCTAACCTCAGTGCTGGTAAACTTGTTTGTATCAAAAATATGCCTAAATTGTCTGAGTTTTTTCTTATATCTTGAAGTGAATTTCCCTCTTAGGATTGCTTTTGCTGTGTCTCACAGAATTTGGGTGGTTGTTTCCTCACATTCATTTGTTTCAAGGTATCTTTTGAATTCTTCCTTGATTGCATTGTTGATCCATTCATTATTAAATAACATGTTATTAAGTTTCCATGTCTTTGCATATTTTTCAGTGTCCTTGTGATTGATTTCTAGTTTCATAGCATTATGTTCAGAGAAGATGCTTGATGTGATTTCAAACTTCTTAAATTTATTGAGACTTCTTTTGTGTCCTAATATTTAGTCTATCCTAGAAAGCATTTCATATACACTTGAAAAGAACATATATTCGGCTGTTTTAGGATGAAATGTTCTGTAGATATTAATTAAATCCATTTGATGTAGTGTGCCATTTAAGGACATGTCTCCTTGTTGATTTTCTGTCTGGAAAATCTATCTATTAAAGTCAACAGGGTGTTAAAATCCCTTACTATAACTGTATTTCTATTTATCTCTTCCTTTATGTCTATCAAGATTTCCTTTACATAGTTTGGTGCTCCTATGTTCAGTGCATAAATGTTTACTAGGGATTATGTCCTCTTGCTGGATCATTCCCTTTATCATTGTGTAGTGACCTTCTTTGCCTCTTACTATAGCCTTGGTTTTAAAGTTGATTTTGTCAGATACAAATATTGCTTCCCCACCATTTTCCTTTCTATTTGCATGAAATATCTTTTTTCTTCCCTTCACTTTTAGTCTGTATCATTCAATCTGAGTGTGTATCATTCAATCTGAGATGGGTCTCTCAGATGCAGCATATATATGGGTCTTGTTTTATTATACATTCAGCTACCCTATGTCTTTTGCTTAGAGCATTCAAGCTATTTACATTTAAACTAATTATTGATACATATGTATTTATTGCCATTTTATTTTTTAACTATTTTCCTCTCTTTCTTTTCTTTTTCTTCTTCTTAAAGCAAACCCTTTAACATTGGTTGCAATACTGTTTTGATGGTAAATTCCTTTGGCTTTTCTTCTCTGGGAAGCTCTTTATTTCTCCTTCAATTCGTGCTGAGTAAAGTAGTCTTAGTTGTAGGTCAGGGCTTCTCATCACCTTGAATATTTTATGCCAATCCCTTATGGCCTGATATGTCTCTTAAGAAATTGAATGACAATCTGCTGGGAGCTCCCTAGTAGATAAGTAACTGTTTTTTCCCTTGTGGCTTTTAAGATTCTCTCCTTATCTTTAAACTTTGCCATTTTAATTATGTGTCTTGGTGTGGGCCTCTTTGAGTCCATCTTGTTTGGGACCCCCTGCACTTTCTGGGCTTATGTGTCTTTTTCTTTCACCAGGTTAGGGAAGGTTTTGGTCATTATTTTTTCCAATGGATTCTCAACCCCTTGCTCACTCTCTTCTCCTTCTAGTATCTCCATGATGCAGATGTTGCTATTGCTTCATTTTGTCCCAAAGGTTTCTTAAACTCTCCTCATTTTTTAAAATTATTTTTTTTGCTGCTCTGCTTGAGTGGTTTTTCCTACCTTGTTTTCCAAATCACAGATTCTATCCTCTACTTCATATAACCTACTGTTTATTCCTTCCAGTGTATTATTTATTTCAGATATTGTATTCTTCATTTATGAATGGTCCTAGAGAAACACTAATCCTTTGAGCTTGAGGCTTCCACAGTCTGCTCCTTTGCTTCCCTTTCTCTATGATTACACCTTTATCGTGGTTCTGGACCAAGGTGAGTAGGAAATAAGCAAGAAAGATAAGCCTAACAAAATCAGCTAATTTTCTTGCTACATGTTCTTCTTTATTTGAATCCACTTATTCAGGAGTGTGTGTTTGTGTGTGTATATGTGTTGGAGGGGAGAAAAAGGAGGAAATATGGGCTGAAGGGAGATATATCCAGGGCCCATTGAACACTCCAGCCCCTGGAGAAGCAAAACACCAAACACTGTCCATCAAAGGGATAGCACAATAAGGGCAGAGGGAGAAGCCTTTGTTTCAATTTAATCAGTCCTATTTAAGTCTTTTTATTTCCCAAAATAAACCTTCTGTCATTAAGGTCACCCTTGGGGTCTTCAATTCATATCACAGCTCCTTTTCCTTGAGAGTTGTGTTTGGGAGAAGAGGAAGAGAAGAGAAAGAAAAGCCTTTTGATGTTCCCAAATTGTACAGCAATGTTAGGAACAGTAAGTTTTACCAAGGAACCCCCCAGACTGTTGGAATAACTTGCTAGTGATGTCACCTAGGACCATGACATCTTGATCACCAGCCCAATTAGGTATCAAAGGACTTCTATTACCTATCCCTTCAGAGAATACCAGATGTACCAGGCCTTCTCTCAAGGACACTGCAGGCCTTTAATGCATTTCCATCCAAGCAGTGGTGCCCACTTGTAACAATTTCTATTTATTGTGTTTGCTTTTCTTCCAGGGGTGACCAGCCTCTTGGCATCTCTGGGCCACACTGGAAGAAGAGTTGTTTTGGGCCACCTCTTAAACACATTGCAACACATAATCACAAAATATTTCAAGTAAATCATAATATTTTAAGTAAATTTATGGTTTTGTGTTAAACTCCATTCATAGCCATCCTAGGCCACATGTGGCCTGTGGGCTACAGGATGGACACGCCTGTAGTCCTTCAGAAAAAATTATATGGAGAAAGCATTGCATATTTTTAATTAAATGTGCTTGGAAAAGATTTATGCAGAAGTAAATCTAAAATGATACTTTATGTAATGTGATCGTACATCCACTCAAACAACTTCTGTAAATGCTCCCCAGAAAGAAAAAGAAAACTACTTTCTAGGAAAGAAAACCAAGATTCTTCATTAATATAATATTGTGGACAAAGTAGCCTTAACTTTTGGAGAAAAGGGGTAAAGAGTAAGAGAATAAAGCAAAGGTATACATACTCTATTTTTCAAACCATAAGACGCACCTAGGCTCTAGAGAAGGAAAACAGGAAAAAAAATTGAAGCAAAAAATGTGGTAAAATATTTAATAATATAAATAACATAATATTTCACAAATGTAAATGAAAACAGAACTCAACATCAGCATTAACAACCATTATTTCTCCCAAACTTGGAGGGGGGCAGTGTACCTTATAGTCTGAAAAATATCGGTAAGTTAAATTTTCTTTGCTTCTGCATTAGACACAAAGAAAGGTCAGAGAAAAAGCCAAGTAGTGTACTGCTTGCTCTATTTTTAATATTATAATTATTATAAATATTATTATTTATATTAATATTATTATATATCATTATTATAAATAATTATTTATTATTATTTATAATTCTATTATAATTCTATTATTATAACTCTATTATTATTATAAATATGTAATAGATAAGTGATTGCTGGTTAATTTCTGGAAGTCAGGTAATCTACACAATAGTGGGAACTGGTACAATATAGCTATTTCCCGCAAGGGGCCACAGTCTAGTTAGGGCAATAAAAATAAGACATGAATCATAAACTTTTTAGAGCAAATGAATTTCAGTTCCTCAACTTATGGTAAGGGAAATTCCAGAGAATCCGTGTCCTAGGGTTACGGAGCTACTAGAGAGCAGGACTAAAACCCAGCCTCTTAAATGCAGAGACCCTCTTATTTAATTATGAAACAGTCTATACAACGTATTGCAGTAGTTTGTTTCAGGAGAAATAGGGCTTTTGATGGGTCTTAAATGATTTATCAGTGGTTCTTATCCTGAGGGTTGGTGATTGGGAACAAAAATGACTTCAGGAAATCTTTGAATGCCATATGATTGCATGCAAAATTTTAAATATTATTGTGTTTTCTAGGAAGAGATCATGTATATCTTTGTTAGTAAAGTCACAAAAGAGATTTTGAAACGAAGAAGAAGAGGAAGAAGAGGAAGAAGAGGAAGAAGAAGAAGAAGAAGAAGAAGAAGAAGAAGAAGAAGAAGAAGAAGAATTATTCAGAGAACTATGCACAGCCAGATGTGAGAGGGAAAGACAAGTCACCAATAAAGTACTGGGATGAAGAAGAATTTATGTTCCTTAGAGGGAGACAGATTATAGAGGGTCCACAAAGTCCAAAGGAGGAGGTTACTACTAGTCAAGAGGAAAACCTCTTATCAGTTTCATTCTTCTTCTAGTATAATTCAGTACGTATACGACTACTTTGGTAAGTAAAGAGAGGCATTTTTAATGAATGAGTTATACAAGGAACTCTGGAATTTGCAGTCTCCACTCTGCAGCAACATGATTACTTACAGGTTTAAGAGAGTCATTTATTCATATTATGTTGTAATATTTTTAATTTCTGCATTGCCCATCCAACACTGAAAAACATGCCTTGTCCTATCAACCAAATTAATAGAATTACTAGAGACATTTTGGAGAGTCACTTTATAAGGCATGGCCCTGCCTATATACACAGCTGGGAACTATTCCATGCAGATGGTCTCTGTGTTGCAACCAGTTCCATGACACTCGCTTCTAGGTGAGTATTTCAGTACCATTTACTTGCCAGTCATTCAAATGTTTAGTTAATTAATTATTTTCTCCACCAACAGCTACTCTTTCACTTAGAAGTGAGAGTACTTGTTTAATTTGAATGGCTTTCACCCACTGACCCCACCCTGCCTTTGTCCAGGTTCTGATTAACGTGGGGCTCTTCAAGAATGACATTCCCTGACTACCGTGTTTGCTGACAAATGTCAATCACAGTATCTCAGAGCTGCCCCAGTGCATCAGCCATCATCTGAATCACACTTTCCCAGGAACGCCTTAGCACAGCATCTTTGTTCTGTTTTCAGATAAACAGATCCAATTCCTCAACAAACAGACTGCTACAATCCTTTTGATAACAGTGTAATAATTCAAAACAAATGATTCTTGGCTTTGATGATAGCACTTTTATGGGTCATGAAGAATTCCTCCCACCAACATCTGTTTGATTTTATCTACTTGAACTTTATCCTCCAGTTGAAGATTTATAAGCTGAAATCATCCCAACCTATTAAAGTCAAACTAATGTTTGAGCCCTAAGCAGAGAATGAAAGTGTGTTTTCTCATCATCTACCTTTGAAAAGCTATTGTGAGTAAAGAATATCAAAGGTTTGGATGATTTTATATTTGGTGAACCTGAATAAAGTTTCCAATGGCAGGGACTTTAGAAATCCAACTTGGGCATTTTAGGAAAAGGTGTTATTTATAGAATCATTATTTTTAAAGACAACATGAACAATACTGAGGTTGTTTACATTAAAGTCTGTTTCCTTAGTAAAATTCCTTATGGGTCAGGAAAATGCAATCCAGATTTTTCTTTTTTCCCTCTCCCTTAATTTCCTTTTAGATTACAAATTTTAAATGTCAGATCAAATACACTTTAAACTTATTACCCCCAAATACAAAGGATACATAGAGAGTTTAATTTGATGAAGGGAATGGCAAGGGTACAATAGATGGAGAGTCAGAAATCCTGAGTTTAGGTCATAAATCCTTCATTAGCTAACTAATTCAGTCAAGTAGATGGCCAGACTAGACACTCATTAGCCGTATGTGAATGTGAGAGTGCATGTGCATGTGTGTGTTGGGGGAGAGGAGCCTGCAAGTGTGAAAATACTTCACTATATGAAGGTTAAAACTTTGCTTCTCTGTCAATAACTTCCTGTCATGTGGAGTAAAGGAAAAATACACACTTCTTCCTGGTTTAACTTTTTTCATCTCTCATTGCTTTGCTTTTCTTCCAGACTTTTGCACTGATTTCTCTTCCCCCTCCTCTTCTGTCCTCACTGTTGTCTTTTGCAGTTTTTACACTCTACCTGGACTCCTCTCTCTATTCAATAGTCATAGATTGGTGTGATAGGTGAGTGCTAAGCTGGTTTTCCACACTAATCCTTACATTCTATTTCAAATTAGATATTTTTAAATACAATTAGAAAAACAACTCTGAAAGGACCTTTAAAAATATTAAATCTTCCTCTGTTTTCAAGATAAGGATACTATGGCTCAAGTAGTTAGCAACATGCCTAGAAATACAGATCACTTATTCATTTATTCAATCAATCAATATTTATTTATCAAGCAACTGTAAGGCACCAAGAATGTTACTCAGTACCAGAAATATACTGATAAAGAAACATAGATCCTGGTTCCAATCTGATAAAACTTAGAGTTGGGAAGAGGTGGAAATTTACTGATATTACTGGAGTAACTGACCACACCAATATATGTAAGACTGTTACCAACACAAGTTCTACAAACAGAGCAATGAAAGTTTCTAAGTGAGCGATTTGACTTGGTGATTCCACTGAAGAACTTATGCAAGCTGAGACCTGAAAAATGAGTTTAAGTTAACCCAGTAAAAAAGAAACAAAAGAGTGTCCCAGCAAGTGGGGAAAGTCAACGCAAAGGTCCTGTGGCAAGGACATACGAGGTATTTTTAAAAATGGTTTCATTTCACCATTACAGAGAAAGGAGAATGGAGTAATGTAAGGCTGGAGGGGTAAGTAGCAGACAGACCAAGTGGTGCCTTATAGTTCTGATTAAGATCCTTCCCCATCCACATTTATCTAAAGATAACTAGAGAGTTTTATGTAGGGAAATGATATGATTGGGTTTACATTTTGCATAGGTCTCTCTGCCATAGTGTGCACACTGAGTAATTACTCAGACCAATTACAAGTTGTGGTCAAAGGAAAAGACAATGACATCCTAAGCTAGGGCAGAGGCAGCAGAAATGGAGATAACTGATAGATCTGAGAAATTACAGGGGCAAAATCCACAGGATCAAGTGATGAATTGAAGAGGGTGGTTAAGCAGATAGAGGTGTACGTAATGCACAACTTCTAGGATTCTGAGCTGCAGAACTGTGGGGATGCTTGTGCCCTTGACTGAGATAGGAATCACTGAAAGATGACTGGTTCTGAGACAGGATCATGAGTTCAGTCTCACACATGCTCATTCTGAGGTGTCTTTGAGACATCCAAGAGAGAATGTCAAGTTTGTACAAGAACCAGATCTGGACACTAAGACTTCTACTTCTTCCCAGTACACTCCTACAGCTATTGCCCTATGTTCATTTACAAAATAATAGCCCGCTTTCTGTGGTTTGGGCCTGTTCGTAGGCTATAACATTCAGGATAAGTGACAAGTTATCTGGGTCAACTGCTAAGGAACTTGGGGACTTAAAGGAAGCTTTTGCTTTTACCAAACATTTTTGAGAACTATTAGGAAGGAACAAAACATTTAAGTAGACTTTATTTTTTGGAGATAATTTTGAGATTTTCTGCAGAAAATTCCTTATACATCAGAATAAGGAATTTTTTTTCACCTATCTGGTATAAACATAACTATTAAAGACACAGAGATTGCATCATTAAATCTGTGTGCTTCTAAGATACACTCGACTCTTAACATCAGTGTCTGGCTCTAATCACCAGACACATCTCTTATCACCTCTGTTGACCCCTTGCTATCTACTATTTATTTGAAATATATGAACATGTGTCATACTTAAAATTTAAATTCTCATTTTATTGAGGTGAGACCAATATACTTTGTGATAGGCATAATTTTCAGGAGGTCATATATTGTATAAAAATTATACATGTATACATACGTACATGACTGTCTAACTCATTTCACTCTAAATAGCAAGTGAGACTTTTTACACAAATTAAATGTATTTTGCCACTAGGAGGAGTAGATAACCCTGAAAATTAGAGTATGTTATTCACCATCAGTGCACCTAGGCCCCTTTGAGGAAAACTCTTGGAAAGAAGTTCTGTCTTTCTACATTACAAATATGCTCATATAAGTGTTTAGTTTAAAACAAAAATGCCAGGGGCAAACATCATAAAACAAAATTTATGATGACTGAAAAAAATATGAAAGAAAGGAATAAATTACAAGAGAAGGGTGTAGATCAGGGCCCCAAACATACGACTAAAGCCAAAATCTTAAGGGCTCTTGTGCTGATTTATTACCTTTCTTTATTGTTACCTAAGAGCAATTTATTTAACCTCAATGTAGCTCATGTTTCCGAATTCTAAAATGTAAACAATATTGTGGTCATCAGACCAACCAACAATCATACTACATTTATTTTCAATTTCCCTTCCCCATGAAATTTTATGCAAAGACGAGAAGCTTTCTAATGAATCAGCAGGGAAGGAGAAAGGAAGCAATCCCCTTCCTAGGGAAATGTTTTTGCAAGCTTAATGTCTTTGGGATGCTTGAAAGGATGGCTCCCAGCTCTCAAAATTATTTACTCTTAAAACAAATTTTAGTCCCAGTTTTAGAAGATCTAATTAGGTTGGAGTTCTTACTCACTTGGATTAGGCTCATTGGGGTTAGTGTGGCCACGTCTCAATCAGCTCTGCTGCACACCCTGCAGACGCTTGCCCTGATCAATGACCTTAACCAGGGCTACTCACCGTGAGGGGCAGCAGGGGCCATCTCAAATGATGAACTTGATGTTCATTCCCAGCTTGATAGTGAATACATAATATCAATTTGAAATCAATTTGCAAACATAAAATTTGTCTAATGAACATTCAAAGTAGCAAAAATTTGAGTGGCACTTTTCGCTTCTTCCCTTCCTATTAATTTCAAGCCTGCATTAAACTAAAATATTTTATGCTTTTATACAAAAGGTTTAACATTCCTTTCCTCTGCATCTATTTGGTGTGTGACATTTACCCTGTGAGCTTACTTAAAGAACTCACTAACTAACCACTGATCTTAACAGCTTTGAAGAAAAATAGCCAAATTCAGAAGCCTTAATAATACTTCCTTATATTTATTTATTTGCATGTGGTTTGATTTAAAAGTTCACTACTGTTCAGTATTTGCATTCCTGAGCTCTTAGCAATGCACTAAGCTACTTTATTAATACCTGAAGGAAGCTTTTAACTGATTGAAACTTCAAGTCTATATGAATTTTTGCTTGTTTTTTGTTTCTTTTTTAATTTTCTCTTCCAATGACAGTTAACATACAATGTTATATTAGTTTCAGGTGTTTGTAATGTATGTAAATGTGTAGGTAAAATTTTATAGTTATATGTGATATATCAATTATATGTTATATGTTGTATATCAATTATTACTTTTCCTAGAAGATAGGAGAGATGAAATAAGAAATCTAAGGGAGGGAAGAAGAAATCTTTAGAATGAAAGTAAGTAATAATTTTAAAGGGTTTTTTTAGGGCTCCTCCTTACCCTTTTTATCATAGATATTTTGATATGAAGTCTTTCTTCTCACAATAAATTCACAGTCCAACACCTTAGTGACTAACCACAAAGGTAGAATTTATTTTTGAGCTTTTCTTTAATCTTGCTTAGTAAGGCAAGCATTGAAATCATCTGAAGTGCTTAGGCTCTTCACATGCAAGGAGAATGCAGATGACTCACCAATTCCATTTTGGCTGCTTGGTCAGTCCAGTCCCAGTGATGAGTTTGCATGAAACTATCAGCTCACTTGACTTAACATATACAATAATTGAAATGTTGCATGGTGGACTGAGATTAAGGAGGCAATCCATGGCTTCAAAACAAAGTTCTTTTCCTTGTAAAATTCTCTTGACCTCCTGAATTTGAACTCATGACCTTGGCCTCAAGAATAGTATTTTTTTAACTAAGTGAACAGCTGAGATTAAACAATGAGAATATTCTCCTAGGATCAAGCAAGTATATGAGTATGTGTGTGCACACGTGTAAATATTCAAGTCCTTAAAATTCTTATATTAAAAAGGATTGTCTGGTCAAAGTCTTTTACCTTTGAAGATTTGCAATGCAGAAATCATTGCAACAACAACAATAACAAAAGAGAGGATCAGAATTGCTATTCTGGTATAATTACTTTTTCCTTCATGCTCTCTCATGTCCTATGGATTTACTTTAAATCTGCTAGACTTGTGAGGCCTGATGTCTAAATGAGATACATATAAAACACAGACACATGGTTACATGTTACACAGTCCATAACTATATTCAAACCTTTGCAACAAGATAAAATATGTTTTAAGGTATAATTTATTTGAAAACCAAAGTCTAAAGAAATGTATTCATCATTTAGTATAGAGTATTACAAATATCTGAAGTTACAAGGCTAGGTATTAACAGCAACCTCTAATAGAAATTGTAATGCATGGTCTGAAACAGTATGAGGTCCTATATATAATAAAAATTCCATTAAGACACATTTGACCAAAATCTGAAATAATATCTTTCATCATCTGAACTAACAATCAGGGTTCTACGAGGTTACCATGGATAAAAAAATATACACTGACAGCAATAAATAATACCAATGTTTGGGGCTAATATCCTGTATGGAGCAGTATGAACCAACATCATTTAGAGGCTTACAAACCTTATTACTCAAATCTAGCATGCTTCATTTGTCAACTGAGAATAGCTAAAAGTTTCTGTGCATTTTTATGTACATGCATATCCTTAAGTATATTATTTTTACTAGGTATGCAGTATATATTATATATTAATTATATTCTTATTTTGTTCAAACATTGCATTCTTGAAGCAGCTGTATTCATTATATGAATTATTTTAAATTCTTTTAAAGAATCTCTGAATTTTGAAAATATTAGATTCAAATCAGGGAACGTTAGAGTTTTTGCATCTGTCCAGGATATTACTTTATGCAAAGCAACACAGTGGAAAAGCTACACTGGGCTTCCAGTCAAGAGACCTGAGGCCTAGGAATTGCTTGGCCATTTACTGCTTGCATAATCATTGAGTTTATGTAAAGCCCAATAATTGACATCTCTATAGTGTTCAGGAATTCTGCACCACTTAAAACAACAGTTATAGACTTCAGAAAGAAGGAGGGCAAAAATATCACCATTATTACTTATAAGATTGATATCAGAGAATCGGACATATAACTACAGATGCAGAAAGAGAGGCTCTCCCACTTCCCCACCCAGTGAGGTGGCAGAGCTGGATCCAAGGCCAAGTGTCAGGCTCAAGGGCCTGTGGTCTTAATTAACTGCTACACCATACGGCTTCTCTATATACAAATATACAGAAGTTCATAAAAGCACAAATGCATAAAAAGGGGAAGGATATTCTTGAGAAATATTAGATCTTTCTACTTCACTTTTCACCATTCCTTTTCCCAAACCCTTTTTATCCCTCTCCCAGACAATGTGGAGTGAGAAGAAGACCATTGGTGAGAATAAATACATATAGATATGTATTTCAAGGTTTTCATGTATATGGTTGCACCCATTAAAAGTTGACATTCCCTTTAATTCATCTAATTGCAAAAGAATGTTTTGTGTGACATTCAAACAAATAAAACAAGTTATTTCAATTTTTTAAATAATTAAGACAAGTTCTAACCAAATTGTATATAATATATAAACACACTTACAGTGTTGCCATTGGGTTCCTGTATGGAAAGAACACTCTGTGTATTAAACTGAATTTAATTCAACAATGAACTGCAAGGTCTATATCCAGGACATGGTACTGCGTGAACAGAACACAAGGACATGTCTTCTGTTTTCAATTTGCTCAGTTTTATTTGTACAATGTATGAGGGCCAGTCTTTATAAACCCCTAGGAGAATGTCTAACTCTATGGCTCCAGGTATACAAGTTCTGTCCAGAAGCCATGTAATATGAAAAATAAAAACATTTATTGAAGAAAACACAAGGTACAAGAAACACTGCACATAAGACAATGATGCCTCCATTCCCTTCAACGTAGGCACCTTGGGACTTCACACAGTTCTCCCAAATGCCATCATGGCCCTGTCATATTTCCCTGAATCATATTAATGGTCTAAAATCACTTTCAAAGGTCATTTTGTTTTCGGAAAAGCCATACATCACAAGTCACCAAATCTGGGCTATAGGGGGGCTAAGTCACCTTGGTGATTTGATGCTTCACAAAAAAACTGCATGAGTGAGTGCATTGTCATGACAAAGCTGACAATCACCAGTTGCCCAGAGCTGCAGTGTTCTGAATCATCTCAATAGTTTCCACGGAGAATTGTTCAAGCTTAATGCAAAATTTGATGCAGATTCATTGCTCTGCTTGCTCAGTCATTTTGATTGCAATGGCCACACAGTACACTGGCTCATTCAACAGGCATCTGCTGCCCCCACTGACTACTACAGTGAAGTCATCACAGTTCATGCATACACCTTCCAGTCCACTGTCCTTGGATGTCAGGTTACGGTGATGTTGTGCGAACCCTTCTCGTTATATCAACAGTGGCTGGAATTTTGGGGGACAGATCTCACATATTTATTAATGTTTAAAAATTAAATCATATGTCTTATTAACTAAAATTCTAATTTCAAAAATTCTTGTTTCTATTTCATCGATATTTGCAAGAACTGGGTAGACACCCCTATAGCCACCAATCTCCTTAATGTGTAATTAATGACCTGTAAAATATTTTAAATCACTAGGGAAACTGACCTTTCAAAAGACACCAGTTTTACAACAGCCATAATCACCTCCTTTAATTGACAGGCAGCTGGAGCAGCAGGAGCCCAGCAGGAGGTAGGAACTCAGTACTGTCATAGAACTCTGCACTCAGCTTTGCTGGACATCGATTTCCTCCCCTGAAAAGTGAGAGGGTGTGACAATCTGATCTCTCTCTTGTCAATTAGGCATTCTGCCTTGAACATTTGAATTTCTATATATCTTATTTTCTTACTGCAAAGCACACATGTATATATTGCTCCTTACTTTCAGAATTTCCATACTTGATTTTCAAATCTTCACTGTGATGTTCAGATTTCTCTTGTTCCTTCCCCACTCCCACTCCCTACTTCCTAGCTCATGTTAATGCTTTCTACTAAACTACTTCTACTTCCAGAAACTTCCAGTAAATCATATTTTTTCCTTTGAAATTCTGAGCCACTGATATGGAATATTATGGGAACTACTTATCTGTAGAATCCAGGGGTAGAATTTAAAATGAAATAATGCACTTTAGATCAAGACATATACATCAGGAAGATGAAAAAGAATAAACAACAAATATTAGAAAAACTATAAATAAACAACCTTTTATACAGTATGTAAAAGCTAAATTCAGACAATTGACAACAGAATTTTACACAGCCTCTCAAACTTACTTTATAGAAGTTAGCATCCACTCCAAGGCCCTGGCATCAACTTCCTTTCTGCTCTTCAGGGAAAGGTAGATACATGCACTCCTTAGGGCTTTTACACTTCTTGTTAGCTCTGCCTGGAATATTCTTCCTCTAGATTTATATGGCTCACTCTCTTACACCCTCAAGCCCTTCCCAAAGTCAAATTACATCATTTCAACATCATTTCTCACTCTGCCAACCTATTTGAAATTTCACCCACCTAGCATACCTCATCTCACTAATTCTGGTGTATTCTTTTTTATTGTCCTATAATAATTTTCATCCCCTAACACAGCACATTATTTATCATGTCTCTTTTTGTTTTCTGTCCCCTCTCCCATCCTTTGCTAGAATGGAGGCACCACAAGATCAGGAATCTTTGGTTATCCCTAAAACAGGGTCAAGTACATAATATGTGCTCAACAAGTAACTGTTTCATGGGTGAATGTCACCCCCAAGTCCTCCTTCTGGCAGCTGCACTCCATATCACTGGTCTGCCTTGCTTTTTCAACCTGCGTCTGCCACCACTCACATCACCCTGGAACCAGTGACTGCAGCCTCCTTGACAGGCTTGCCTGCTCAAACAGGTTCATGTGGAAAGAGCCAGACTCCTTCACTCCCCATGTCTTCATTCACATCATCTTCATTCAAAGCAGGATTAAGTTGTACACTTTATTAAGAGTAGGGGCTGTCTAGAGAGAATCACAGCAGAATAAATGTGCAACCTTTAAATAGTATGTTTTATGGGCCTATTTATATAGTCCAAAGGACCCTGTCAATGGGCCAAAAATTTTAACTCATTCAAAAGGGGGCTCTCAGTAGACGTGACCCAGTCCCTACCCTGGCACAACTGCACTCAGGACCACCCTCCGGGGAGGGAGGGCCACTTCAGATCTCCATAGCCCAATTCTTTTTTAACTTCCTTTTAGGCATCTCTCACCCCCTATTCCCAGGATTTCACCTTTTCCTGGCAATGCTCTTCCTCACAGTACTACATGATCAATGGAACAAAATAATCCATATAAGTGCATTTTCTAAAATCTAAATTACTGGGGCAGGATTTATCATGAACATCCAAACCAGGCATTAGCATATCCATGATTTGCTCCAACATTTCCTCACCTGGGTGAGGCACACAGTGAGGTTGTCCCTGCTTATTCTGCAGGTGACATGAATTAAGCACCTGTAGGTGAGTGTGCACCATACACAAATTCCCCCACAGAATACACTTCACCCAAAAGAAACATTCATGCTCAGAAACAGTGAAGGAAGAAGTCCCTACCAGCAAAATAGTCTACGCACCTTCTCCCACAAGGGTAATGGGGCTACTCCTGTGCTGGCTTGCCTCCCCCTCCAGGCTGTGTTTGCCATATACATGAGTAAGCAACAGACAGGGGTCCAACAGTTACATCGATGGTTATGCAAAGACTCAACCAAAACTCCAAAAATCTCTGTAACTACAAAGAACGCAATATGAACATTTATGATTCTCTGGAGAAAACCAAAATCTATGGACTCAAAATTTGGTAAAGAAGAGTTATACATACCAACTACATACAAAATATCTCCCATCAAACTGGGGAGGCTTAGCAAATTTAAACCTAGCAATTTGAGAGAAACCTTAACAGAACACGGAGGTATGCAAGATATCAGAGAGCCCTGAGTGGAGTGGAATGAAGCAAGCAACCAATTATAAAAGCTTCTGGATGGCCAGAAGAAAGAGAGAAGGTAACCCTTGAGAACTTGTCAGCCAAGTGAGTTTTAAATTTAAAAGTCAAATAACATGAATGATTTCAAAAACAAACTACATTATAAACCATCTGAGGCAGTCATCACTAATACTGAGGGTAGCACTCCAATATGAAAAGCTAAAACCACACATAGTATATAAGGCAATTTTCTGTGATCATAATGCACGTGCATACATAATTAGGAAATAAACTAAAATGGTACCTAACTGTGGAGAAAGATCTGTCACTAACTCAGATGACTGACTACAGTAGTTGCAAACACCTAAGGAGAAAAATATAATGCAGAAAAGTAATTGACTCCCATGAGTGAAACTTATTAAATGACAAAAGACAATCACACACACACACAAGCACACACACACACACACACACACACACACACAAATTTAAGGTCAGTTGCTGACTTGTTATATTAAAATACAAAATAACCAGACTCCAAAAATACACAGTTTGGGGCCATCTCCTTCACCAGCTTGTGCTGCAGTTAAAGAATCCAGTCCAGTGAATCTGCAAAGGTAGGTTGCTGCTGTTCACACATCCTTAAGATTCTGGGCTCATGGATTATGTTTTGTAAATCAGTTAACTTACTAGCCAGAGATTAAGGCAAATTCTGCTAAGGACTAAAAGTTGACTTAGAGCATTAAGAAGGATTAATGTTTAGCTGTGGAGAAGCTAAAGCACTAGGATAGCATGTTTACGCAGTGCTGTAGATCACAATTAATCCAAAATTGGTATAAAAGATCAACAGCAACCCCTTTCTGCATGCCAGCTTGGCTTAGCCCTAAAACTCACAATTTACCATGGGGCACTCAGTGAACAAAGTTCCTTTCTGCCTGCCCTAGTAGGCATAATGCTTTCAGAGCAAAATACTCATTTGAACTATTTAGTTTACGGTTCCTTTGCTTTGAGAAAATAAAGGCACAAGACAGCACTCCAAATGTCTGTCTACCTTTTATCAATATAGCAAATCTATTAAAATTGCTGGGCTACTATTACTGAACACCAAATTTAATTTTCTCAGCATCATATAAAAGTAATATCATTTGTAAAATTGTCATTATTCCATTTTACATTAGCAAAGTACCTCATAAAAGACATGGCCTTTTATAGTTTTCAATTCTTTTATTATTCAATTACATTTGACATACAATATTATATCAGCTTCAGGTGGACAGCATAATGGTTAAACATTTATATAACTTATGAAGTGATCCCCTCAATAAGTCTAGTTCACACGCGGCAACATACATACTTATCACAATATTATTGTCTATATTCCCTGTGCTGTACTTTACATCCCCTGTGACTATTTTGTAACCATCAATTTGTATGCCTCAATTTGCTTACATTTTTCACACTGCCCCTATTTTCCCATCCCATCTGACAAACATCAGTTTATTCTTTGTATCTATGAGTTTGTTTCTATTCGGTTCGTTCATTGATTTTGTTTTTTAGATTCCATATATAAATGAAATCATATGATATTTGTCTTTCTCTGTCTGATGTATTTTACTAAGCATATTACCCTCTAGGCCCATCAATGCTGTCACAAGGGCAGGAAGATTTATTCTTTTTGGCCAAGTAATATTTCATTGTATATATGCACCACCTCTTTTCTATCCAGTCTTCTATTGGTGGGTGTTTGGGTTGCTTCCCTATTTTGGCAATAATAAATAATGCTGCAATGAACACAGGGATGTGTATATCATTTTTGAATTACCATTTTCAATTTCTTTGGATAAATACCCAAAAATGGGATTGCTGAGCCATACGGAAGTTCTATTTTCAATTTTTTAAGGAACTTCCATACTGTTTTCCAAAGTGACTATATCAGTTTACAATCCCACCAACAGGGAGCCAGGCAGCATCCCTCCCTTCCAAATCCTCATCACTTGTTCATTGATTTACTGGTGATAGCCATTCTGACAGGTGTGAGGTAGTATCTAATTGTGGTTTTAATTTGCGTTTTTTTTGATGATTAATGATGTTTAGCATCTTTTCAATGTCTATTGGCCATCTGTAAATCCTCTTAAAAATGCCTATTCAGGTCCTCTCCCCATATCTTAATAAGTTATTGTTTGGTGTTAAGTTGTTTGAGTTTTTGGTAAATTTTGGATATTAACCCCTTATCAGACGCATCATTAGTGAAAATCTTCTGACATTCAAAAGTTTCTATTTTGTTTTTGTTGGTAGTTTCATTGTTGTGCAAAAACATTTTAGTGCCCTGACTGGCATTGCTCAGTTAGTTGAGCATCATCTCTAAGTGAAAGGTCACCAGTTCGGTTCCCAGTCAGGGCACATGCCTGTGTCGTGGGTTCAGTCCTTGGTCCCAGTGCATACAAGAGGCAACTGACAGATGTTTCTCTCTCACATTGATGTTTCTCTCCCTCTCTCTAAAAATAAAATAAATAAAATTTAAAAAAATTAATTTGATGTAGTTCCATTTGTTTTTTTCTCTTTGTTTCCCTCGCCCAAGGAGACATATGGAAATATATATATATATAAATATATAAATATATAAATATGTGTGTGTGTGTCAGTAAAAGCACTGTCAAAAAGTTTACTGCCTAATTTTTTAAGCAATTTACAGTTTCAGGTTTAACCTTTAAGTCTTTATTTCCTTTTGAGTTTATTCTTATACATGATGTAAGAACATGGTCAGGCCCCCAGCCTCATTGAATTTGGATGTCTGCATCGACATTAGGAATTAGAGGGTGTTTCAGGTTTGGTAGGGATCTCACGCATCTCTGGGGTTTTGACTGCCAGGTAATTAGGCCCAGCTGACTGCTGGCTACATCTCCAGCCACTTTGTTCCATACCAGCTTGGCTCTAGCTCCCTCATTTCCTCTCCTTGGTTATAGACTGGGCTGCCTGCTGCGATCTTCCCACTGGATCCAGCCCCTTAGCAGAGCTGGATGAGGCCCCCCTCGGAAGGACCCTGTGCAGATGTCATCCCCCAGATTTTACCTGCTGATTGCTGAAGATTCAGCATGAACCCTCTAAGCACCGGCAAGCTACCCATATTAGCTGCACAGTATGAATAACCGCATGTATGTATATTTTTGTATTGCTGAAGGCATGTCTTCAGGGTGAATTTCTAAAAGTGGAATTGTTGCCTCAAAAGGGTCTCTGGTCTCCCCTTTCTTCCATGGTGGGTGCTGCCAGCAGAATTGGCGAAATCAAGATCAGTAAACAGCTTGGAAAACAGACAAATGTGCTTGGGGAGATCGAAAATGGCAGAGGAATACAGGAAACCTACGCTAACCTCCTCCCGGGACCAACCTGGAATTACAACTAAATGCAGAGAAATCATCCTGAATAACCAACTGAACATTAGCTGGGGAGAAACCTTACAACCACAGACAGACAGAAGACAACACACCAGCACAACGTGACTGGTAGGGAGTGTGGAGGAGACATGAGAGAGCTGACTCACAGACATGGACAACAGTGTGGTGATTGCTGTGGGGAGCAGGGTGTAAGGGGACTAAACATTAACAGAAAAAATATTATCAAGATTATATATTTTTAAAAAATAAGGTGGTTGGATTTTTGCTTTTTGTGGGGTCTTTTTGCATGTACCTGCCCAGGTTTTCTAACACTATTTATTGAATCAACTGTCTTTCCCACATTGTATATTCTTGCCTCGTTCACCATAGATTGACTGACCATATAGACATGACTTATTTCTGGGCTCTATATTCTATCCCATTAAACTATGTGTCTGTTTTTATGCAAGTACCAGGCTGATCTGATATAGTGTATAGTTTGATATCAGGTACCCCCAACTTTATTCTTTTAAAAGAATCTTTGGCTAATCAGGATCCATTATGGTTCCAAATAAATTTCAGGATTATTTGGTCCAGTTCTGTGAGAAATGCCATTCTTATTTTGTTATGGATAACACTGAATCTATAGCTTCCTTTGGGTAGTATAGACATTTTAATTATGCTAGTTCTTTCTGCCCATGAGCAAAGTATATGCTTCCACTTATTTTTATCTGCTTCAATTTCTTTTTTCAGTGTCTTATAATTTTCTGAGTACAGGTCTTTTCTTCCTTGCTAAATTATATTTCTGATATAATTGTAAATGGTATTAATTTTTTATTTCACTTTCTGATAGTATCTCACTGGTGTAAAAAAATGCAACCAGCCCTGACTGGTGTGGCTCAGTGGATTGAGTGTTGTCCAACAAACTGAAAGGTAACAGGTTCAATTCCTGGTCAGGCACATATCGGAATTACAGGCCAGGTCCCCTGTCAGGGCATTGAAGAGGCAACTGATTGTTTCTCTCCTTCATTTTCTCCTTCCCTTCCCCTCTCTCTAAAAATTAATAAATAAATTTGGATGGGAGGAGGCCCTGCAACTGACTCCAGCAACTCTGGGAATGGAGGAGGCAGAGTAACCGGAGGCAGCTGAGGGACCAGAGGACAGGGCTTTGTGGAACACCCAGAGTTCACACCCATGATCCTAGGGGAGACAAAAAACAAAACAAACAAACAAACAAAAAAAACCCCTGGAACTGTGAAAAAAAAAAAAAAAAAACAGAGTTGGACCCAAACAGAGAGCATCTCAACAGCTGAAACATTGAAAGATATGAACAGCAGGATACCCAAAGGAGTCTGCATCACTGAATCTCAGAGGTATTATACCACAGAATTTCACACCATAAGCACAGGGAGCTGGAACAGACCGATTTAAGAAGCTGAGACTGACAAGAAGAGTCTCACAAACAATGGGAAGAAAAAGAAACAATCCTCAAATGAAGGGAAAGGAGGAAGCCCCAGAAAGAATGCTAAATGAAATGGAGGCAACTCAACTATCAGATTTTGAGTTCAAAACAATGGTTGTCAGGAAGCTCCATGAGCTCTCAATGAGCTACCAGAAACTACAGGGAAGCTATGATGAACTCACTGCAAACTATATCAACATAAAAAAGGAAATAGAAGCTATCACCAAGGGTCAAGAGGAAATGAAGAATATAATTTCTGAACTGAAGAACATAGTAGAAGGAATCAAAAGCATTGATGAAGCAGAAGATCAGATCAGTGAATTGGAGGACCAAGTAGAAAAAACATCCAGAAAGAGCAAGAAAAGGAAAAGAGGCTCAGAAAGAATAAAGAGGGATTAAGAGAAATGCAAGACAATATGCAATGTAATAATATCTGTATATACAGATTCTAGAAGGAGAAGAAGAAGAGCAAGGGATAGAAAACCTATTTGAAAAAGTAATGATGGAAAACTTCCCTAATTTGATGAGAGAAACAGTCACAAAAATCCAGAAAAAACAGAGAGTCCCAATCAAGAGGATAACTTCAAGACACCTCATAATTAAAATGGCAAAATGGCAATCAAGAAAGAAGGCCAAATAAAGAGCTTCCCAGAAAAAGAAGTCTAAAAGAATACACCTCTACCAAACCAGTTCTTCAAGAGATGCTAAACGGACTGCTTTAAGGAAAAGAAGGAAAAGAGAGAGAGAGATAGGAACACAGGTACAAAAATGACAATGAATAAGTACCTATCAATAACAACCTTAAATGTAAATGGATTAAATGTTCCAGTCAAAGACATAGAATAGCTGAATGAATAAGAAAGCATGACCCACACATATGCTACCTACAAGAGACTCACCTCAGGACAAAAGACCTACACAGACTCAAAGTGAAGGACTGGAAACACATTTTCCAAGCAAATGGACAGGAGAAAAAAGCCAGGGTAGCAATACTCATATCAGACAAAATAGACTTCAAAAGAAGAGCCATAAAGAGAGACCCAGAAGGTCACTTCATAATACTCAAGGGAGGAATCCACCAAGAAGACATAAACATCGTAAATATATATGCACCCAACATAGGAGCACCTACATACATCAAGAAAATCTTAGAGGACTTCAAGAAAGATATTGGGAGCAACACAATTATAATAGGGGATTTTAACACCCCACTGTCAAAAATGGACAGATCTTTCAAACAAAAAAATCAACAAAGATACTGTGGCATTGAACAACACTCTAGATAAAATGGACTTACTTATATATAGAGCCCTTCATCCCAAAGAAACTAAATACACATTCTTTTCAAATGTGCATGGAACATTTTCAAAGATAGACCAAATGACAGGACACAAAAAAAACCTCAGCAAATTCAAGAAAATTGAAATCATACCAAGCATTTTCTCCAACCACAAGGGACTGAAACAAGAAACCAAGCCCAAGGGGAAAAACCCAAAACCCTCAAAATCATGGAGATTGAATACCATGTTATTAAACAATCAATGGGTCAAGAATGAAATTAGGAAGGAAATCAAAAACTTTCTGGAAACAAACGAAAATGAACTCACAATGATGCAAAACTTATGGGACACAGCAAAAGCAGTCCTCAGAGGGAAGTTCATAGCAATACAGGCCTACCTAATAAAAATAGAAACATTTCAAACAAACAACCTAACCCTATGCCTACAAGTACTCGAGGAACAACAACCAAGAGCAAGTAGAAGGAAGGAAATAACCAAGATCAGAGCACAATTAAATGACATAGAGACTAAAAGCACAATTCTAAGGATCAAAGAATCCAGGAGCTGGTTCTTTGAAAAGATAAACAAAATTGGCAAGCCTTTAAGCAGGCTCATCAAGAAAAAAAGAGAGAGGACCCAAATAAACACAATCAGAAATGAAAGAGGAGGGATTACAACTGACACCACAGAAATACAAAGGATTGTAAGAAATTACTATGAAAAACTGTATACCAAGAAATTTGAAAACCTAGGTGCAATGAACAAGTTTCTAGAAAAATACAATCTTCCAAAACTTAATGAAGAAAAAGCTGAAAGCCTGAACAGACCAATAACAGCAGATGAAATTGAAGCAGTAATCAAAAAACTCACAACACACAAAAGCCCTGGACCAGATGATTTCACAGGAGAATTTCACAAAGCATTTAAGGAAGAGCTAACCCCTATCCTTCACAGACTATTCCAAAAAATCCAAAATGAAGGAAGACTCCCAAACTCGTTCCATGAAGCCAGCATCATCCTAATCCCAAAACCAGATAAAGACACAACAAAGAAAGAAAACTTTAGGCCCATATGGATGTTGAACATAGACGCTAAAATTCTCAACAAAATATTGGCAAACCACATCCAGCAATACGTTAAAACGATCATACACCATGGACAAGTGGGATTCATCCCTGGGATGCAAGGATGGTTCAATATTCGCAAATCAGTAAATGTGATACATCACATAAACAAAAGCAAAGACAAAATTCACATGATCATCTATTGAGATGCAGAAAAAGCATTTGATAAGGTGCAACACCCATTTATGATAAAAGCACTCAGCAAAGTGGGAATAGAGGGAGCATTCCTCAACATAATAAAGGCCATATATGAGAGACCTACAGCCAACATCGTACTCAAAGAGCAAAAACTAAAATCTTTTCCACTAAGATCAGGAGCAAAAAAAGGTTGTCCACTTTCACCACTTCTATTCAATATAGTATTGGAAGTTTTAGCCACGGCAATCATACAAGAAAAGGAAATAAAAGACATCCAAATTGGAAAAGAGGACACAAAACTATCATTGTTTGCAAATGACATGATAGTGTACATAGAAAATCCTATAGACTCGACCAAAAAGCTGCTTGACCTATTAAATGAATTTGGCCAAGCAGCTGGATACAAAGTCAATATCCACAAATCAAAGGCATTTTTGTATACCAACAATGAAACAGCAGAAGCAGAAGTCAAGAAAAAAGTCCCATTCATTATAGCAAAAAGAAAAATAAAATACCTAGGAATAAACCTAACCAAGGAGGTAAAAGACCTGTATGCAGAAAACTGCACAACACTGAAGAAAGAAATCAAGGAAGACATCAACAAATGGAAACATAGACCATGTTCATGGATGGGAAGAATTAACATCATCAAAATGTCCATACTACCCAAAGCAATTTACAGATTCAATGCAATTCCTATTAAAGTACTAATGACATATTTCACAGACTTAGAAAAAACACTTCAAAAATTTATATGGAACCATAAATGACCCCGAATAGCTGCAGCAATTTTGAGAAAGAAGAGCAAAGTAGGAGGGATCACAATACCTGACACCAAACTGTATTACAAGGCCACTGTAATCAAAACAGCCTGGTACTGGTACAAAACAGGCACATGGACCAGTGGAATAGAACAGAGAGCCCAGAAATAAACCTAAGTCTCTGTGGTTAATTAATAGTCAACAAAGGAGGCAGCAATATAAAATGGAGTAAAAATAGCCTCTTCAACAAGTGGTGTTGGGAGAACTGGACAGCTACATGCAAAAAAAATGAAACTCAAACACTAACTTACACCATACACAAAAATAAATTTAAGGTGGATAAAAGATTTAAATATAAGCTGTAACACCATTAAAGTCCTAGAGGAGAACATAGGCAGGAAAATCTCAGATATTACATGCAGCAACATTTTTACTGATACGTCCCCTAAAGCAAGGGACATAAAGGAAAGAATAAACAAATGGAATCTCATCAAAATAAAAAGCTTCTGCACAGCTAAAGAAAACAGTATTAAAATAAAAGGAGAACCAACTGTATGGGAAAACATATTTGCCAATGATACCTCAGACAAGGGTTTAATCTCCAAAATATATAAAGAAAGCACATGACTCCACTCTAAGAAGACAAGCAACCCAATTAAAAAATGGGCAAAGGACTTGAACATCCACTTCTCCAAGGAGGACATACAGAGAATCCAGAGACACATGAAAAGATGCACAATATCACTAGCTATCAGAGAGATGCAAATTAAAGCCACAATGAGATACCACTTCACACCAGTCAGAATGGCCATCATAAACAAAGCAACAAACAACAAGTGTTGGAGAGGTTGTGGAGAAAAGGGGACTCTAGTACACTGTTGGTGGGATTGTAGACTGGCACAACCACTATGGAAAACAGTATGGAATTTTCTCAGAAAACTAAAAATGGATCTACCTTTTGACCCAGCAATTCCACTGCTAGGATTATATCCTCAGATCCCTGAAACACCAATCCAAAAGAACCTATGCACCCCTATGTTCATGGCAGCACAATTTACAATAGCCAAGTGTTGGAAGCAATCTAGGTGCCCATCAGTAAATGAATAGATCAAGAAACTATGGTACATTTACACAATAGAATTCTATGCAGCAGAAAGAAAGAAGGAGCTCCTACCCTTTGCAACAGAATGGATGGAACTAGAGAGCATTATGCTTTAGCTAAATAACCCAGGCAGTGAAAGACAAATACCATATGATCTCACCTTTAACAGGAACCTAATCAACAAAACAAACAAACAAGAAAATATAACCAAAGACTCTGAAATTGATAACAGACTGACAGTTACTAGAGGGGAGAGGGGAGGGAATTTCAGGGGAAAAGGGGAAGGGTTTTCAGGAACAAGTATAAAGGACACATGGATAAAAACAAGGCAGGTGGAAATGGGAGGGAGGTGGGAGGGCTGGGGTGGAGGGCTGGGTTGGGAATAAAAGACAGAAAACTACAAGAACAACAGTTTAAATTCAAAAAATAATAATTAAAAAATATAAATAAATAGATAAATACTGTTTTAGAAATGTGACTAATTTTTAAATATTAATTTTGTAACCTGCTTCTTTACTTTATTCATAGGTTCTAATGGTTTTGGGGGAATCTTTGGGGTTCTCTGTGTATAGTATCTTGTCATCTGTAAATGACAGTTTTGCTTCTTCCTTTCCAATTTGAATGCCTTTTATCTCTTTTTATTGTCTGATTTGCTGAGGCTAGAACATCCAGCAATGGATGAATAAAAGTAGTAAAAATAGATATCCTGTCATGTCCTAGATCTTAAGGGAAATGCTTTTAGTTTGTCTTCTTTGAGTATGATGTTAGCTGTGGGTTTGTTATATATGGCCATTACTATGTTGAGGTATGTTACCTCTATTCACACTTAACTGAGAGTTTGTATTATAAATAAATGTTAGATTATGCCATTTTCTGCATCTATCAATAAATCATATGATTTTTTAAACTTTATTTTGTTTATATTGTGTATCACATTAGTTGATTTGAGAATATTGAACTAACTTTCCATCCCAGGAATAAATCCCACATTATCATGATGTATGACCTTTTTAATTTATTGCTGAATTTGGTTTGCTAATATTTTGTTGAGGTTTTTTGTATCTGTGTTCATCATGGACAATGCCCTATAATTTTCTTTTTTAGATGTCTTTGTTTCGTTTCAGAATCAGGGTAATGCTGCCCTCATAAAATGTTCATAGGAGTCTTCTTCCTTTTCAATTCTCTAGAATCATTTGAAAAGAATAGTTGATTCTTGTTTGAATGTTTTAAAATTTTTACCTGTGAAGCCATGTAGTTCAGGACTTTTGTTTGTTGGGAGTTTTTTTGTTTGTTTGTTTTGTTTTGTTTTGTTTTGTTTTTTTAATTACAGATTCTGTTGCACTAGTAGTAGTTATCAATCTGTTCAGATTTTTTGTTTCTCCTGGATTCAATCTGGGAAGATTATATATTTCTGAGAATATCTCCATTTCTTCCAGATTGTCATATTTGTTGACATATAATTATTTGTAGTATTTTCTAATAATCCTTTCTATTTCTGTAGTGACAGTTGTCACTGTTTCTCATTCATTTTTAATTTTATTTATTTATGTCTTCTCTCTTTTTTTTTGTTGGGTCTAGTTAAAGGTTTTTCAATTTTGTTTCTTTTTTCAGAGAATCAGGTCTTCATTTCATTGATCGTATTTTTTGACTCTATTATATTTATTCTCCTCTAATCTTTTTCTATTTCTTCCTTCTACTCTTTGGGCTTTGTTTGTTCTTCTTCTTCTAGTTCCTTTAGGTATAATGTTAGGTTGTTTATTTGAGATTTTTCTTATTTCTTGAGGTAGGCCTATATTGCTATGAATTTCCCTCTCAGAAATACTTTGGCTGTATCCCACAGATTTTAGGTTATTGTATTTTCATTTTCATTTGTCTCAAGGTATTTTTGATTTCTCTCTTCACCTTGTTATTAACCCATTTATCATCTAAGAGCATGTTAATTAGCCTCCACATGTTTGTGTGCTTTTTAGTTTTCTTCTTGTAATTGATTTCTAGATCCATACCACCATGACCAGAGAAAATGCTTGATATTATTTCAATCTTCCTAATTTTGTTAAGATTTTTTTTGTGTCCTAACATGTAGTCTATCTTGGGAAATGTTTTATGTGCACTTAAGAAGAATGTTTGTTTAGTTGTTTTGGTATGAAATGTTTTAAATTATCAGTTAAATCCATCTGGTCTAAATCCGTTAATCATTTAAAGCTTCAGTTTCCTTGATTTTCTGTTTTGATGATCTATCCATCGATTTCAATGAGGTATTAAAGTCTCCTACAATTACTGTGTCATTGTCCATCTCTCCTTCTGTGTCTATTAATATTTACTTTATATATTCAGGTGTTCCTACACTGGCTACATAAATATTACAAGAGTTATATCTTGATAGATTGATTCTTTTATCATTATGCAATGCCCTTCTTTTTGTTCTACCCCTTATTTCAAAGTCTATTTTGTCTAGCATAAGTATTGATACTCTAGCTTTTTTGTTTCCATTTGCATGAAATAATCTTTTTCCAACCCTTCGCTTTCAGTATGAGTGCGTCTTTCAATATAATGTGGGTCTCTTATAGACAGCATGTATATGGGTCTTGTCTTCATTCAGCCATCCTCCTCTTTTAATTGGAACATTTAATATATTTACATTTAAAGTAACTAGTAATAGGTATGTAGGTATTGCCATTTTAGTTTCATTTTTTTTTTCTTCTTCTTAAAGGAGTAGGTTTAACATTTCTTGTAATACTGGTGGAGATGAACTCCTTTAGCTTTTTCTTGTCTGGGAAGCTTATTTCTCCTTTGATCCTTAATGATAGCCTTGCTGGATAATCTTGATTGCTGATTCTTGCTTTTCATCACTTTGAATTTCATGCCCATCCCTTCTTGCCTGTAAATTTTCTGTTGATAAATTAGCTGACAGTCTTATGGGAGTACCCTTGTAGGAAAATAACTGCATTTCTCTTGCTTCTTCTAAGATTCACCGTTTGTCTTTAACCCTTGGCATTTTAATTATAATGTGTCTTGATTTGAGTCTCTTTGGGTTCATCTTGCTTGGAATTCTGTATTTCCTGCACTTAATGTCTACTTCCTTCACCAGGTTAGGGAAGGTTTCGGTCATTTTTTCTTAAATAAGTTTCAATCTTTTCTCTTTTTCTTCTCCTTCTGGTACTCTATGATGTGAATGTGATATTGTCCTGGGTGTTTCTAAAATTATCCTCATTTTTGTTTACTATTTTTTAAATTTCAGCTATTTGTGAGTAAGCAAATCTATGTGTGGGCCCTTTAAGAAGACACCTGGGTATACAGCAGTTCTTTGTCTCCCCCAAATGGAAGTCCTCACTGATTTTCACTGCCAGATGTCGTGGAGATTCCTCCTCTGGTACTGGTACTCTGGGCTGAGTTGCCCAGTGTGGGGCTGAGGGGGCTGGGACCCCTCAGTTCTCAGGGAGGATCTCTGCAGCTGAGCTTTTCTCTAGAGACTTAACTGTCACATGTGGTTGTGTGACCATCCTGTTTCTGCCCCTCCTATAGTCTTAGTCTCAAGGTGTCTTCTTCTTTATAGCCTTAGTTATGAGCTCTGTTCAGCTAGTCTTCTGACAATTCTCAAGGTTAGTTGTTCTATAATTTAGTTGTAATTTTGATACGGTCATGAAAGGAAGTGAGCACAGAATTTACCTATTCCATTATCTTGACCAGAACTCTGATCAAAATTTTATCTTGAATTTGGGTTAGAGAAGGAATGGAAGAGATTTTAAAGTATCTTTTCCATTAAGAAGTTCAGGTCACCTTCAAATGTTACAAAGTTTAATTTTTTAATACTATATGTCTAAATTTAGTTCCTGATTTATGGCTCTTCAAATTATATGTCAAAATGTAAAAAAAAAAGATAAAGAATGCATTCTCAGACAGTGATGTTGGGAGAACTTAATAGTAATTTGAAGGAAATGTGAGATCTCTAATATAACAAAGCAAAAAAACTCTAAGTGATTGAAAATTTAAATATTTCAAAGTACATAATAAAACTACTATAATATTTATCAAGCATATTAATAATTTTTTTCTCAACATTAAAACAAAATAAAAGAGTACAAAGAAATTGTGGTCAGCTATAGATATTTAAAACATAAAAGCTTCCTGTGTGTTTTTTTTAACTCCTCACTTAAAATAATACAATATATGCATTCTTAAAGGGCCAAGATTTAATAAAATATATGATCATTACTGTTCCATCAGGAAAAATTTTACGTGCAACTGGTATTTTTTTCTTTGACTGCTAGTGAGTGGCAGTATAATGCCACTGGCTGCCTGTGCTAAGGTGTCAGTCACCTCACTCACCACTGCTTTCCCAACTGTCAGCAAAGGGATAAAAGACAAATAATATCTCAGTGTTGTTATGAAAATATTGCCCTGGCTGGTGTGGCTCAGTGGATTGAATGCCAGCCTGTGAACCAAAGGGCCGCTGGTTCAATTCCCGTTGGGGGCATATGCCTATGTTGTGGACCAGGTCCCCAGTAGTGGGGCACCACAAGAGGCAACCACACATTGATGTTTCTCTCCTTCTCTTTCTCCCTCCTTTCAACTTCTCTACAAATAAATAAATAAACTCTGTTTTAAAAACTTAAAAATAAAGGAAATATTGTTTGCCTTGCTAACTGGTAGGTCTTGAGGTCCAAAACCAAAATGATAAGGTATTGTCTCAAGAAAAAGAAAATGATTCAATGTGCAAGCTGAAATAGCTGTGTTATTTAGGAAATACCATTTTTAGTTAAAGAACATCTGACAAGTTATGCTTATTCTGATTTCAGTAATTAGCAGTCACTCTCTGGAGAGAAATTAACAATTTATCCCTAATACTTCAAGAAAAACAGTTCTCAGCTTTTTTTGTCAATGACAAAATTCAAACTTTCAAGAGGAAATTGGAATTTTTAAAATCCTTTATTCAAAAAGGACTCATTGACATGGACAGCAATATAGTGACTATGGTGAGGGAAGGGGGTGTCAGAGGGATAAATGATAATGGAAAAAAATACAATAAAAATGGCAGTGGAAAAAAAGGAGGAACATTTTCCCTTAAAAAAAATATTCACAGATCTGAGTTTGACAGCTTTCCAATACTTAAATACTTTTCTGATGAGTGGTAACATTAATAAATGCATTTTTTACAATTATATAATGAAATGTGTCAACATTTAGAATCCAGGACTTCCCTACCAGATTGGAAGTCAGAGCCTCTGGCTAGCCTTAAGGAAGTAGTTATGTGGTGTCTTCTCTATGTATGGAGGGGTCACCTGGCAAGAAAGTGAGGTGGCTTATAGCTGTGGAGAGTGGTCCCTGGCCAATAGCCAGCAAAAAAAAGGGGCACTCCTGTCCAACAACACAAGGAAATGAATTCTGCCAACAACCAGAGAGCTTGAAAGAGGATTCGAACCCTAGAGGAGACCACAGCTCTGGCCAACACCATGACTTAGCCAGACTCCTGGAAGAGAGAGCAGAAATTAGTGTTGTCTTAAGATGCTAAATTTATGATAATATGTTACACAAAACTAGATAACCAATACACAGGGCTAAGGAGAGTTCCTGTGGTTGTAATCAACTTGTTATAAAAATGGGCTTGGCACAAAGTAAATGCTCAATAAACGGTTGTGGGGAAAAGGCAGACAAGCAGAAAAAATATTTTATTGTTGGATATGGTTTACATATACAGTAGTTCTCCTTTATCCACAGGGTGTATATTCCAAGACCCGCAGTGGATGCCTGAAACCATGGATAGTACTGAACCCTAAAGTCAAAACTGAACTCCTTTTTCCATCAAAATCCAAACCTCCTCTTCTTACCTCCCCTCCTCCTCCCCTCTCTCCCCTTTTCCTCTTCCTCCTCCTTTTTTTTTTACCTCCTCTCCTATCATGTTATTGCTTACCTAGCCCATACAATTTGAAGCTTGTAAAATTCCATCTGATTTATGAACAAACAATAAAACAAAAACTTTTCCCACCACCTCCTTCTTTGGCCTAAGTTGAAATTCCCTTTATGTTACTACATTGAATCAGACATGACTCAACTTTCAGATATAAACATATTTACAGAATGCCTACTAACCTATTATTTCAATAAGCTCAAAATCAAGTGGGATTTATAAAATAAAAGTTCATTAGGTGGGTTTATCAATCTAGTAACATCAATTAGTAAAATTAAGTATTCTTATCTCCATTTTAAAGTTGATGAATCTGAATCCCAGAAAAGTATTGTGATTTAACCAAAATGCAACAACTATACATTTACAGGCCCATTCCAGAAAATACTATCTTTCTGATCCATCCTTCTCTCAACCCTTGATCTCATATTTTTAAGGAAAAAGAATTAGTATGAAATTTTACTTCTAGTACCCAGGACAGAAGAACAGGTGTTGGATTCCCTATAAGTACAACAACATCAAAATGTTAGCAAGATTTATGAGGTTACATGTTCAGAAGAGATGCAGGACTTTAAGAGCTGGGTCTAGGACATGTGATTTTTAGTGGAAGAGACAAAGGGAACACTGGTTAGGCCAAAGAAGACCATACTTTCAGTCTCAGGAAAGTGTGGTCTTCTCTGTGCAGCAATTTAAGCATCCTGGAAATCAGAGTGAGAAAATGAGATAAAAATTAGTGTGTGAGGGGCTTAAGGAGTAGGTCATGGCTGCACAAACTGAGACCATTTCACCCTATCAATGGATAACCCCCAGGACATCACTTGAGGTGGCTTCATACCCCTGACATACATCGCAAGAGTGATTCTGGGGCTTCCGGCCAAGATGGAGGCATAGGCAGACGCACTGTGCCTCTTCTCACAACCAAATTAAGGACAACAAAGATTTAGAAATAAGAAAACAACCAGATCTCAGAAAATCAAACTGTTTGGAAGTCCAACAACGATTCATCCAGACCGGTAAGAGGGGCGGAGTCGCGGCAGGAAAAAGCGGAGGTGCGGACCTGGCACTCAGGCAGCAGCGGCTGGCAGCCCCCAGGTGCACAGGCAGTGACTAGCAGACCCCCGGCACGGGGCGGCAACTGTGCAGAACCAGTGAGGCCGCACAAGGCAGCTGGCTGACCGGGTGGTCCCACATTCACGTGCGGATAATCCAGGCAAAGGGGAAGCGGTGAAAGGAACTGGAATCTGAGAGAGAGTAAAGCAACTGCCATTATCTCCTCTCAGACCCCGCCCCCAGATACAGCGTCACTTCCCAGCGACCGGGCTGTCCCGCCCTGGGGAACACCTGAGGCTCCACCCCTCACTACGTAACAGCCGTGACTAGACAAAACAAACAAACAAACAAACAAAAAAAAAAAAAACCCAGAAATGAAAATGGCTCAAACCAGAGAACAAATCAAAGCCCCAGAGCCAATTTATCTAAGCCATGAAGAGATTGCCAACCTATCAGATGCACAATTCAAAACCCTGGTAATCAGGATGCTTACAGAATTGGTTGATTTTGCTCACAAATTAGATGA